>CM022703.1:31447691-31745191 GCA_012295165.1 Asparagus setaceus | reverse complement strand
TCAAGCAAGTTTACAAGGCGAACTTCGTTCAGAATCTAAAATCAAGTTCATCCTAGTTTGTATGAAAAATCTCTAGATTTGGAGTCTTCCAGGGAAAATTAATAATCAAATCATAACAAAAGAAAACTATATTCAAATCATAACGAAAAGAAAACTATATTTGGTATCTACTATTTATTGGTGATGTATATCTACTATTTAGATATCAACATCACTAATTAAGCTAATCAATACTCTTCACATCAGTAGCTAGAAATTATTCATGAAATTAATTCTTACTTTACAAAAATTCATCAAATCCAAGCATAAATCTACAAACCCAATTGTACCAATTACAAGCAGTAGGAATCAAAGTATACTGATTGCAAGCATTATGAACCAAATTGTACCCATTGCAAGAGTAATGTTAAAAGGCAAAGCAAATTAATAAAATTATACCTCTGATGATGAACTGAAGGGAAAAAAAGTCCTTTGCTTGAGTAATTGTATCGTAGAGAGAGAGAGAACAACGAGGAGAACTCCGGCGAACTAGGGTTTGATCGGAGAGCTCTGGCGAACTAGGATTTGATCGAAGAGCGCAAATCGAAGGAAAACAATGTCGAGCTAGGGTTGCCTAGGGTTTGTGGATGTCGAACTAGGGTTTGCGTCGACATGGGACTTGGGCGTTGGCATCGAACTAGGCTTTGCATCAGGCTGGACCTAGGGTTTGATTGATGTTGAAGTAGAGAGGGGAGATGGAGACGAACAAGAGCAAGGTGTTGGATCAGGGATGAGTCGAGATTTTGAGAGGAGGCGACGAGTCGAGATTTTCTCTTGCTCTCTCTGGTTTTCGCTAGCATGGAGCAGAGAAAAGTGAAAGGACAAGTGCGCGAGGGGTTTTCTTCAGGGAATATAATAATCATTTTCCTTTTGGTTTCCTTCAAACCAAACAAGTGAAAGCAACTTTCTTCCATACTTTCTTTTCTTTTCCATTATTTTACCGCAAACCAGACAGAACCTGAGAGAGTTTGAGAGAAATTGAGAGTGGGACTGACTACTGTGTGAGGGGTGGCTGAGGTGGGAGAGAAAGTTTGAGAGGTTTTAGAATTAGGGTTGGGTTTGGGTGTATGGTTTTGATTTTCTTTTTCTTTTTTTTTTTTTTTTGCTTGGGCCTAATACTAAATGTGAATTTGTTAGGGTCAGTAGGGACAATTGTCCTTAATCCACTGCCCCGATCTTGCATCCGCTAGTGTCCTTAACCCACGGCTCAGGTCCGAATCGTGCAGCTTGCAGGAGAAATGCATCTCCTTCACTCTTCTTCGTAACCCTCTTCAATCTCCAAAGCTCTCTCCATCCAAAAAAAAGAAAGAAAAATTGGAGAAAAAAATGGCGTTTGGGAATAAAATCCACGCCTGGCTCCAAATACTGCTCAATCCTATCAAAACCCTAGCTTTATCTCCAGCCTGTGAGATCTTGCTCAGTTTGTGCTCATGTACTATCAATTCTCATCATCAAGATTATTTCTTTGCTACCGGGTTTAGGTATGATTATCTCGTTTATCTTAACTCTTATAGTCTTCATGGTTGACACTTCAGTTGGAAACTTTTTGGAACTCAGATTAGGAGAAGAGTCTTCAAATTGCAGTCTTTTCTTTTCTTTTTCTTTTTTTCCTTGGCAACATGGGATTGAATTTTTATAGATAAAATATGGATGTCTACCATTTATTGATTTAGATAACCAAATGGTCCTCCGTGCAATGAAAATGTTGGTTCTTCCATTATGACATCAAAATGTGGAAATCAAATGTATGTGTGTTGACTTTGCACAACATTCGGTTGTCATAACAACTTTGTTTGCAACTTGTAAAAAAATTTCTTCCAGCCGGAGATGGCCTTTATTCTTTTTAACTTTTAATCGAAAAGTAAAGAATTTTTTGAATAAATTGAGCTAGATTTTATCAACTTAAGAAAAATTTTTAGAAATTGAGATAGACTTTGTTAATACTCCATGCAAGCTAATAACTTATGCCCCTATTAATAGTCATGATTAGGATTGCAAATGGATTTGGATATTCATGGTCTACAGAAATGAATACATAAGAACACAAAACCATTTTGTAAATTCAGTGTTTTTGCTCTAGGATTTTGGATCTATATAAGTGGACTCGATATAAGACATTCTGATGCATTTAAATACTTTCTCTAGAACAAGATCCTGTTGAGCCTTACCATTTCTTCTACATCTATTTTCCTCATGACCAGACAATAACCACATATGTAATTTCTCATTACGAACTATCTCCATATCCATATCCATACCCATATATATATATATATATATATATATATATATATATATATATATATATATATATATATATATATATATATATATATATATATATATATATATATATATATATATATATATATATATATATATATTCAAATCATATTTGATCCATTTGCGTCCCTAGGGCTTATGGTCATACTTATTACCGTACTATCTCTAGTCAGATTATACATTGCACAAATTTTACTTTTAATTATGGATCCTTGAAATTTTGATGGATGAAACTTTTAAAACGTCATCCTTTGGAAATGTAAAAGTTAGAAAGCTACTGATTAAGAATCTTAGGAAGCTTCACCATGGAGGTTTTAATTGACGAGGGGTTAAAACAAAGAATGCACTAAAAATTAATCAGGATACTGAGAACAGGGTTGAATGCTATTGATATTAAGACTTTAACAACTGATACTGCAAATTTTGTAGTATTGCTAGGTTTTCCTTCTTAATTTTGGTCTACATTATTGCTTTGCAAATTAAAATTGGGAACATAGGCTCATTGAAGGAGTTGAGATTGCCTGATACACATTGTTGGCAAATTTACCCGACCTTTTGCATGAAGATATTACGTAACATTGTATCAATAGCCCAACATTGTGAAAACTCATGAGCCTTTATTATTGACAATTTATGCATTTTTTTTGTTTTACCTAAGGCTATGCTCATGTTTGATATCTACATGACTTGCAATGAAACATATTATTACTTGTTTTAATCTATCCAGGCGAGTTCATATAATGCCACGAATAATACGTACTCCTGCATGCTTTATTTGTAAACACATAACTTTAAGAGCTTAGTTAGTTAGTTAATAGACTAAGTGAGTCAGTAAGACGCGAAAGACTTAAGAGAAAAACACTTCTATTTTGGCCATCAGGAATGGAGGCCATTAAATGCACCAATTAGGAGAAGTGATAAAGAAGTAGAGGTAGGCCTAACAAAATTTGACGTAGGCCTAACAAAATTAATTTGTTAGAAAGTGCATGTCAAAAATATGTGATGATGATTAAGTTAATGAGGAGATAGCCCTCAACATGAGTCAAAGAGGTAGAATTCATGTAGTTGACCACAAGAATCGGGATAAAGGTCTCGTTGTTGTTGTTGCTGCTGCTGTTGTTGTGTTCTACTGCCCTTGCTTATACTTTACTTTAGTCTAGTCTATTCCACAACAATCTAGAGAGCATTCTGTCACATTCTCAAGGACTTTTAACACATTTCGAAATGTTGCACAAACATTCTAGATAATTCTAGAACACTCTAGATTGTTGCAGAAATTTATAGAATTTTCATGTGTCGTCAAAGTTTTTACTTGCATCTCAAAGTTGTTTGTTATCTTTACAGGCTCGACCGCTCCTGGTTCATGCTCTTGAGACAGGAAAGTGCGACGAGTTGGTGGATCCAAGGCTGCAGGAAAACGATAATAAGATCGAGACGTTTACTATGATCGAAGCTGCAGCTGCTTGCGTTCGACATTAACTGCTCCTAAGCGACCTCGCATGGTTCAGGTAAACATATTTGATTTCTGTTAAGAGCTTATAAGATCATCTTCTCGCGGCATATGAATGTTTAGAGGGTTAATTGCACATGGATTCGCTTTTTCAACTTACTATCACTGTAGTTTCATTGCTGCAGATAGACCCCCTGGGTTAAACCATTTTCTTTCTTCTAACCTGAAAGAAAAATAAAGTTGTTTTTCGATAAATAGAACCCTCTGAGGGTAAAAAAAAAAAAGTTCACTTAGGGATATATATTTGCAAAAATAAAACTAGAGGGATAATAAGGTCAAAACATCGGGACTACACCGGCTATATGCAACTTAACCCTTATAAAATATAGTTTACAAACTGTTAGCTATGTTTTAAAGTAAACTAAATTAAACTCTCAAAAGTTAAAAACACGCAAATGGTCGACAGATTTGTCACATTCTTATGAAGTAACTTTTAACTTCTCTCTTCAAGGTGGTGAGATTATTGGATTGCCAAGACGAGATGCAAGACCTAACCAACGGTGTAAAATACGGTCAAAGCCAAGCCTTCAACTCTGACCAGTACTCTGCCGACATCCAAAAGTTTCGTCACATGGCCTTCGACGACGGCGACAGCTATGAGTTTGACTCCGGCGAGTACGACCGCCGCACCGCCGGCAGTGGTAAGTTACGCAAGCAGCATCAGCAGAATAGCGGGCTGAAGCCCGCCGCCACCAATCAGCACTTTGGCGAGTACCCGAGTGATGAGTCGGATACACGCGCTATGTTTCGCAGCGAAAGGAGCAGTGGCCGTGGATATAGTTAAGGTGGAGTTTGCTGCTGCTCAGTCGCTAGACTTTATCCCAAAATTTTGGAGTCAGCTACATAAATCATATTCCTTCATCCAGTTCTGTTAGGGATATCTCCTTCGGCTATATGATATAACAAAACTCATGTTCAAGCCCTTCTGGAAACTGGGTAAAATTTCATTTTGGGAAATTGTATAGAAGAAATGATGAACAGAAGACAACAGATTTGAACTTATATATTTATTTGTAAATTGTAACAGAACCAAATTGACAATTTTGTATAGAAAAAAATGATGAACAGAAGACAACAGATTTTAACTTATGTATTTACATTTGTGAATTGCCCGAATTTAGGCAAGCTACGTGAATCATATTCTTTCATTCAGTTCTATTTAGAGCTATCTCCTCCTGTTAAATCCGGCATAACAAACTTGTATATAAGCATCATCCCCTTGTAAACTAGAGAAATTTTCATTTTTACAGTTCTAAGACAATCTTTAGCTAGCTAGGCGCAGTGTAGTTATCAAGTCCTAAGTTCGTGATCCCATGGTGATAAGTTTGTGAAATGTACAGTTACTAAGAATTTAAAGAAGGCTGAACAGAAGGCCACAGATTTTGACTGATATCTTTATTGTCAATATACGGTAAGAAAATTTACCCTTTTTTTGATGGTTTTTCTAAACAAAAACTCAAAGAACCATCATGCCCTCTGAAAATCTATAGTGATCATACAAACGCCAGTAACTTTTTGTTCCGAGTCAACTCAGGACTAGCAAAATTACAGTTACTGAGAATTTTAAGAAGAATGAACAAAAAAAGTAATAGATTTAACCGATATCTTTATTGTAAAGTGTAACATAACCAAATTCACAATCTTGTTGATGGATCTTCTAAGCAAAAAGACTCAAAGAACCGTGTAGATAGTCAGCGTTCAAGGACTAATGAAAGAGCCAGAGAGTCATCAGTAATATCCTGTTTGATTCAAGACCGAGATAAAGCCTTCGACAAGAAAAAGCTGATGCTGCCTGCTGCAAGCACAAGAATAAGTGGAGTCCCAATTGAACCTGGATCTAGTATTCGACTTGCATCGCTTCTTTTTTGGAGAGTAAGCTGAGCCAAATGCTCATGAACCAAGTTTGAGAGGTTGTCCAATTGATGCATCATTTGTCTCTGACCTCTAGTGATGGTCATGATCTGTTATCAGGAAAGTAATTAGGAAACTATTGAAGATGAGCATATGCATCCAGATTATATAGTGTGCTGTTATTGAAAGTTAGTTCATGAAAGAAAATCAGACGCGCTAATGGGCAGTCAGAATTTGGTATGTATAGATGCAGCAATTTTTTGCAAGATGTCTTGCTCCAAAGGTTCTAGTTTACACTATCACTGTATGTTTCATTATATTATCATTTATTTTTTTAATATTTTCTGCTGCTCTAAAGCATTCTTCTAACTCAACTATTGCGGTAAAAGCTTGTTTTAAGCAATTGACAGGCAGTGGTAATATTATATAGGGTTAGTTGCATTTGAGGATAGACACCCGCGCCATCACCCAATTCTGGATAGACCCGCTGCAGTTCTATTGTTGCAGATAGACCACCAAAATGAATTTTTTTGACACTTTTATCCTTGGAGGTCTATCAGTCAAAAAAGAATTTTCTACTTCTCTAGGGGTACAAGAGTTTTAAAAAAAAAGTTTATCGCGGGGTGAGGGGTCTAACTGCAACAATAGAACTACAGGGGGTCTATCCACAACTAACCCTTTTACATACTACGTGCAAGTAGAATCAGATGCAAATTGAGTATGTGATCTCCCAAACAAAATAAGCATACCTCTTCTAGTAATGGGGAGTCTTTACTCAGTTGGGTAGAGGATGACGAAGTAGGTATCAGTGTTCCGTTGCCCAAGCTGGACATGAATAAGGATGTGGGTGCCGAGCCATTGCACATTTCACCTTGATTAGGGAGGTTTTGATGGCTCATAGAAGGCTTCTGCATGCTAAACTTGGAATTTAGTTCTTCAATTCTGGAAGTGAACTCATCCATCCTTTCGTTCAATGTGGATATCTGCTCTGAGAGCTGAGTTATCACTCCCTGCATATAACCCAAATGAAAGTTACAGCAAGTAGCATTAGAAGAAAATGGTACAATATTGCAAGAACTCATAATCTTTTGGAAATATCAGAAAGTTCAAGGATAAAAGTAACCTGGTTGATTGCAGGTGAGTCAGGGTTTCTTCCTTCGTATCTTCTGGTGCCAACTGTAAGTCTGGTCAGCTTATCTAGATTCTTGTCTCCTTGTGTTGAGTAGGAGCGTGACAAACTGCTGCATGAAGCTAACATTAGCATCATATTGATGGCAAAAATCTTCTATGAAAAGGAAATTCGAGACACTCTAGCTGCAAGAACAACGGACTTCTTGTCCTGTAACACAGAGAACTAGTGCATTTAATTGAAAAAGAAGGTAGTTATAACATATATCATAATAACAGAGGGGGAGGATACCGAACAAGGGTTGTCCATAAAATGTGCTTGAATCATTTTCTCCTCACAGAGCGCATCCCCAAAAAAAAAAAACCCCACACACACACAAAAACATAACACCCACCCACACACAAGGTTGTAAATTATGAGTTGAATGTTACTGAATGCATATTGAACACTAAAATTCACCCTAGAAAAATTAAATCATCAGTAACATCCATATCACATCACAATAAACATTACATTATCCTGCTAAAAGACTTGGAAAGGCAGGTAATAAGGATGATATCATACATCAGTGTGCTATAAAGCATTCCTTGTGTTATGATTTTACATGAGTTCAGACAGACTGCTTAACTGACAGTTTGGGCAAGCATCCAGACCTGACGCCAGGTGCCTAGATATAGATATTTACATTGGTACTTTACTTTTGTTCAAGGTGATTTATTCTGCGGCAGTCAGGGGTGCAGGAGAAGAAGAGAGAAGATGACAAAGGAAGAAAGAGAGGAAAATGGAAGAAGATCATAACGGAGATGAATTTGTAAATATCAGTGTAAAAAGCCTATCACAATATAAGTTGGGAACTGACCTTCTTGCAAGTCTCGGCAGAGGTGGCTCCATTGGTGGTCCGGACTCCAGGACAACGGCCCTAGGGGTAAAGTGAGAGGTTGAGGGGAGACACCTAGAGAGTTTATTTATTTATTTATTTATTTAAAGATTCAAGACTCTAATCTAAGTATTTTATTAAGATAGATTTGGATCGACTCAATCCATTTTGATCTGATCCGCTTTCTTCATCCACAGTCATGCATAAGCGGATGTATAACCGTTTTTTAGGCTTAATTGGTGTGACCTGGCTGGTCTATGGCCGCATCAGAGCATTTGATATCTAACTATTTGTAAAATATTCATTGAAGTTGGAAAAGGATGAGAAAGTTTGCTTGTGAGATGATAAACCCTAAGTGCAGTTGGGTGATGATGGTGGCCTTGAACGAAGGAACCGGTTACTAGAATCCCTTGTTTTGAAGTTTATCGATGCCCTGTGCCAGGGGCGAATCTAGAAACTTTGGTCAGTGGGGGCAAGATTATAAGCACAGTTGCATGGAACCCGGTTCATTCCGGTTCACGGGACGGGAACGGGAGCGTGGTACGCTACTCATTAGGAATCGGGTACGAGGGGGTAGGCTAATATGGTATGCTATGGAATGTGGTACGTTTTCGATTTGGTTCTTAAATGTAGGAATTTAAGGATTTACAAGAGTCAAATTTAAGCAATATGCTAGTTGACATCAGTAATGGTAAAAGAACATTGAGAATTTTGTTGCAATTAAGGTATGCATACTTTATTTACTTAGTTTCTCACATTTTTTCCTTGTTTATTTTTTTGACAAAGAGTTATTTTTTTCAAAATTTTAAGTGGTTTGAATTCTAAATTGGGTCGCTGGAGTTGGTGAATCGGGTCGTGTTCCATCACAAACCTGGGACGATTGAACCCCAGGTAGCGGTTCGCTATAGCATCCCACGTTCTTGACATCTATGATTATAAGCTACAAGTATAACTAGTATATGATACTTTTAGCTAAATATTAGGAGCTTTTCAATATTAGTCCCCAAATATTTCATGTTTTATAATTAGTCCCTCAAATCTTCATATTTTGAAATTAGACCCCCAAAATTTTAAATATTTTACAATTAGTCCCCTAAATTTCTTAAGTGTTTTGAAATTAGTCCCTACGGTTAGTACCGGGTTGAAAGATTTGGGGGGCTAATATCACACACTTAATGTAGACAAATTTCAAAGCATGACAGATTTGGGGAACTAATATCAAAAAAACCTAATATTAATGACGCCAATACAAAATGTGCTATGTAGAAATAAAATAGAGTCAATAGAAGTACCTTATTAAAATTCTTTACAATTGTTCCCTCCATGTCGCTCACAATTCGCGAGTGGATTTCTCTCACGATTACAGAGGCGGAGCGAAGACCGGAGGGGTTTTTATTTCAGAATTTGGGAGAATCGATCATCAATAAGAATTTAGGTACTAGGTAAAGAATTCTGATAAATGGTTTGAGTTTGGTCCTAGGCGTTTATTTTCAAAAGCCTTGGCTACGGGGTCAATAAGATCAAATATTGAGGGGGGCAATTTGAAAATAAGGGCCTAATAGTAAATACTAATCTAATGAGGTCAGTGGGGCCAATTGCCCCCACTGCCCCCACCTTGAATCCGCCAATGCCCTGTGCGTTCTATATCCTAATACAGTCATGAAGTAGAACATCTTATGTCCTATTGTAGATGCTTATCCTTCAAATGAAACTACACACGCACGCGCACACACACACACAATGTTTTAATTGTTAAACAAATAAATATATGAAGCTTCAATTTAATATGTACAAGGGATGACTTAGAATTTCCAAAATATTCTGAACATAACTACAAGATGAAGACAGGTCAATTTACTCCTGCTTTTAGTAAAAGCTTCTACTCTATAGAAGATAAAGAGCAGAAAATAAAACCTCGCAAGATTCTTGTGCTTTATAGTAAAAGCTTCTACTCTATAAAAGAAAATGATCAGAAAAGAAAACCTCTTGAGATTCTTATTTCTCATGGCAACTCTATCAGCAGAAGCTCGGGAAAGTGCTTCTTTTGGGCTTGATACCATTTCCTCATCAATGCTGAGTTTTGTCTTCAGATCATCTGGCAAAGCCTGCACATCAAACATGTTAGCAGAACATCCTACGAAAGATACAGCAGTAAGAAAGATGTCTAACAGTATCATACCATAACTTCATTCACAAGCTTTTCTAGTTGAATTTGCTCGATATAAGTACGAGGGATATAGGAACCTTCCAAGCCCAATTGTTCTGCGATGTACTTAACAAACAGCCGATCTCTTCCTTGTATCTGCATTAAAATTAAACTTAGCCTGGTTACAAAGGACATTTAGAAAATACAAACTCAAAAGAAGCAAAAGAAGCTTGTGATATATACTGAACAAAATGAAACTATAGCATATATACATCTCATGACACCATCTGCCAATGTATGGAGTGAAGCAAATACAAAAGGCCAATGAATGAATGACAACCACTTCACTTCCCTGAAGGATAGTTCCTAGGATCAAAATCAATACTGTTGTACTCAAACTTGAATAATTTGTAGGGTACTGAAATTATTGCTCGCTGCTGACTCCGTCATGAAAAGAACAATATTCATAAGAAGGGTACGTGGAATCAAAGATTCAGAGAATAAGTTCTTCGTAAGAAGAGTACAAAAAAAATAACACAAGTGATTACCACCAAAACAAACATTAACAATGACCTGGAAAAAAAAAACAACCTTCCCAGTCCTCTTTCTAATGATAGTCACAATTTTTCATTCGCGCCAGGTACCCCAGAGACAAACAAGAGTCATTCAGTTATATTCCAGCAAAATAGTTATTCCCAGTTCTCAAGAAGGTAAATGCAAACTTGCTGACTCAAACAATTAGGTATTAAACTGCGGATGAATTTGAAATTTATACAAAATTAAAAACCTCGCTATACTAACTAGAAAAGGAGGGAATTAGTATGGACTGTAACCTCAAAATGACCAAAATTCCTAATTATATAATACATACAATATTATTGCATGAAAGGTATTGGGCATAAGCCAATTAGTTTGTATTAAAATAATAATAATGATAACAGCAACAACTAATAATAAGAGTAACAACAAAGAAGAATAATGTGCTATGCTTTCAAACTTATGCCTAAGCCTTCAACAATGTTTTACCTGGATATAACGTCGGTTTAGCTGCTCCAACCAATCAATTTTTACAATCACCCTTTCATCAGAAAAAACATGGCTGCTTCTTTTCAGAATAGCTGCAATGCTATAGCCCAAGGCCATCAACCCACCAAGAAGCCGTACACTAACTTCAAAAGTAATACGTGGAGATATAATGAAGGGGTTGTCTGTTACCCATTCCTGGAAATTAACAAATGAATCAAGATCATGTTGTTTGATTTGTGCATGCATACCAACAATGGGAGTTAAGTCTACTACAGGCATAATCGGGTGACAACATAAAAGAATCTGTACATCTCATTTTGATGTTGTTGATAACATATAAAATTGATACAAGACGACCATCAGTAGAGCAATGACTGTTCATAAATGCAGTAATGACATAGACCTGGAATGCTATACTGATGAGTCAACAAAAACACATTTAAACGTTACTTGGCAGTTGAATAATTAGAGTTTATCTAATAGTTAGTTGGTTGAGCTTTGAATCTTTTATAAAAGAATTCGTTGTTAACAGAATTAGAAAGCCACATTTTCTTGATTGAGAATTAATGAATTATTTGATTGAGGGTGTGTGATTTCTTCTCTTTTTCTGAGGATTTGGTTCTCTTCAGTTTCTTCTTGAATGTGTGATTGCCTATATTATCTTTATGATAGTGCTATTTCCTACTTTTTATTCTTATCCTTTAGAATTCTCTAAATTCTCTACTCCTCATATTAGCCACCTATTAACTTCCCTTCTGCATTTCCAGCACAATTGCCTTCCTAGAAATTTGGCATCAAAGCAAATTTGATGTCTGCTTGACATATGAATACCAAAGTTGGGTAGCCTTTGCATGGCATGACCCCACTTTGTACGTGTACTCCAAGCTGACTTCAGTTCAGTGCAAAAAGGTTATATAATAATGGTGCTTTCTAAAATCGTTCTTTTAAAACAACCAAAAGTTAAATACATATTATAATGTCCAATGGACCGGGAAGGCTAAATATTGCTGGGAAAGTGTTTGGGGCCTTAACTTTGTCGAAAAACATCAGTCGGTTCATCTTGGAAAGTAATATCACCTACTAACCCGTCCTTCAAGTAACGGATTTGTCAGAAATTCAGGAAAAACAGAGCCTGCCAAGTGTTATGAAAACTTACTTTCGTCTAAAGACATCACGTAGTCTTCACCTAAAATCACAGTAAGGAGGAGTGATGTTATCAAAGTTGCCTACTAATCCCCCAAGGTAAAAATGTACCTCAGATGTCAAGCACAATAAAAGAAATGTGGAGTTTCCTTATCATATTAAATGTGGGTCTGCTATTCTAAAACTTTACATATGCTTATGCATGTAGGTATCTATCATATGCTAGCACATATGCACATACATATAGATACACAAAGATATCGTAGAAAAACAAATCACTTATAAGGAAAAGAAATATACTCCAATAGCATTTTTCTAAATTGAGTTCCAAAGCTTAAAGTAGATATGATTCATCTAGCCAACTTCAACTCCATTGAATATCATCTTAGATAAACTGATCAAAGTAATTGGTCGCTCATCAAGAAATTATCCATTCTGAAGGCTACTAGATAATACTAAGATATTTCAAATGTATTAAATCCCAGTTGAAGTTTACATTTATATTTTCAACTTCATCACCAATAGAATATCGTGAAAATTAATGAGTAACATTTTTTATCTTCTCATAAAATGCATAGGCTCATTAGTCTCAGCTCTGCATATTTGAATGTCATGGATGTCCTTACAAGATCACATGACTAATACTAAAACATTGCCCAAACTTGTATCCATTTGTCATGTATAATTAAAAACTGTTTTCACTGTGGACCAAAGGTATGTTTACAAGTTAAGATGAAGAAAACACATAATGTGACAAATATATCTTATAATTATAACATGTGAGATACTACAGAAGAAAAAAAAAACATGAAGAAAATAAAAGACATTTAAACTAGGAAAACAGACGTCAAGTAACCAACCTCTAGGTCTATTTTTCAACCAGAAAATTATAGCATCAACTGAATCAACAATAGCAAATGACAAACCTCAAACATAAGATTATATTTCCCATCCCTGTTTCGCATTCTTAGATAGGACTGGCATGCTTCAGGATCTTCACCTGGTGGCAGTAGATATATATCATAAGTCTCTTCTGTATGCTCTTTGTGCTCACTGGGAAAAACAGCCTTGATTTGGTCCACTGACAAGATCCTTGGAGACTACAATAATAGAAAGCACTTAGTGCTAGAAACAGCCAATATTCAATTTATCAGTAGAAGCCACGTTGTTTTCTCCCCCTTCTTCTTTTTACTAATTCCACCTTGCCTTAACAAATTTGAAGAGAGACTAACCTTTAGAATATATGTAGGATTCTGGAAGCCAGTGAACGGGTTGAATTTGTTAATTATTTTTATGTGCGCAGTCTGCAGATCTGGTTCGATAAATGCCTTGTACATAGGATACACCTGCATATAACAATTTATATTATCAAATTACAAAATATGAATTCAATATTTACAAAAGTAGGAAAAAGAAAGTGCATGACTCTCAAACAATAAAACAAAAGCACCAGCCTAATGTATAAGTGAATATGCAAAAGAAAAGGATAAATAATTTCTTAGCTGAAAACACTAACAGCTAGTATGTAGAATGAACAGTAAAACAACCGTTTCAGAAATTTGATGAATGATTTCTTCTGGCTCCTGACCGGCACGCTGTATGTCCCTTAAAACCCTCTTCACAAGATCAAAATGTACACCGCCAGTCACAGAAACACGCAGGTCTAGTACAGCCCGCAACTTTTCACTCAACGCATAAATGCCCTCAATGATGACAATTCGAGAGCTAGGAACTTCAACTGTCCTGTTAGCAAAAAAGAAAAAAAAGAGAACACAAGACCGCTTGTAAATGTTATGACTTGATTGTAGAATGCCTTGTAACTCAAAGGATGACAGAACCAACAGTACGCACGTTAAAAAAAATTGCACTACCTAAGTGTTGGGAGATACTTTACCTGTATCCTACACGGGAGCTCGTCTTAAAATCATACACTGGAACCTGAACGGATTTCCCTTCCTTCAGGTCACGAATATTTTCAAGCAACGTATTATAATCTGTTAGGCGTGGATCTGTTGAAGTGTTACAGATAGTTAGATATTACAATAGTTTGAACCAATTTTCCATTCTCTTTTACTGACAGGAATAGAGAGACATTTACTGGAATGACATCTAATATAACAAATTAAAACATTATAGTTTTCGCTAAAAACAGTCAGTATAAGCTTGCATTTTAACGGGCATTTAATAAAAAAAGATAGCAGCTTGCACAGGACTCTCCAAATAAAGTAATACTAACAGGAAAGTAAAAGTTCCAGGATTTATTTTCATATAGCATAAAGCTCCTTGTTTCACTTGAAACATTACGCAGGTACTTTAACACTTTGTGTAATAGTGGCACTCATTTTCAAAAACTAGTAACATAAGGAAAGCATCTAATTGAGATTGGCTTTAATCTGTTCTCCAGAATAGAGCATATGCATATATTATTCCATTTCTCAGTGATAATTGAAGTCTTACAATTGCCAATTTGCCATTGAACACGATCTAGATTTGTCTAAGACTATGAGATGAAATTGCATATTTTAACAATGGTATATTTTTTCCACCGTGGCTGCTCAGATGACTTCAGCTTTTCATAGAGTATCTCTAAGCGACCAACATATTGTTTCAGCACTTCAGATGGGAAAATCTTGCCGCTTGATAGAGGTTTGAACTTACAGGAGTATTTTTATGGTTATGCGCATGGATATATTTAGGCAGAAACGGTTGGAAGCGGTGCCAGGCCATATGCACATATAAATAGGGTACAGTTACACATTCTTGTTTCCATGGAGTAATCACACTGCATTATTGAATTCAGGACACCTATAAAGTTAGAAAGTCTACTTCTAGCCTTCTTAAGAAGTAATGCCTGGATTACTGCAGTCCTCTTCCTTTTGGATAAAAAAATATGAAAGATTTATGCATTTGGTATGACCTCATTGTTTACCAGAAAGATAGCAAAAGTTCAGTTCTCCATGTGATTCAGACTCCGATATAAGACATTAAATTCAAAGTCCTACAAAGTTCCATCCAGAAATTTCATAGGCAACCATTTAAAAGTAATGTTGTATTTTATAATTAATGATGTTTGTGTGTACAGAATGAAGAGCTCTTCAACATGGGGAGCTTTGGGAGGGAGGTACGCATCAACAAAACAGAATCTCCTTAAATGTGCAAGAGTCCAAATTCTAGTCCTAGTGAATTCCCATTACTTTCTGAGAATGTTTTCGTTGTTTCTGTTTCATTTTCTTCTTGCTCTGGCATTGCAGAACAAATGGAGGCCAAAAGGAAGGGCATTGAGAAACCTTACAATTGAAATGTTGGAGTTAAGAAGTTCAAATTGCAATGAATAATTTGTAGTAAAAGTCAATTGGTGTAACTAGGTTATAGCCTATTTGTTCTTGACCAAATGAACATCCTAAAAAAATCTAGCTGCCATAATCGCCCTTTTTCATCAAACATAATCACAAAGACATTATAGGCAGTAAGCTAATTCAGAGTTAAGATGTCACTGTCACAGTAAGACCATAAACAAAGATAAAATGCATAAGAAAGATGCCAAGCTGTGAAAGCAACAATACCATCAAAATTGCCATCAACGATTCGACTTGCATCATTATAGTTGTCCATTGATATGACAGCAATGCTTGGCATGAAATTCAGGACTTTATCGGTAAATACTGTCTTCCCAGCGCCAGAAGGACCAGCAACCCCAACCAAAATAATTCCCTCATTATTTTGGGCTAATTGCTGGCAAGCCCGAATCACTATAAAGAAACCCTTTTCAAATGATAGGGGTTCCTGAATTGGAGCAATTTCATACCGGTCCTTTCTCTTCACCAACTGCACTTGATCTCTTAAAAGACCTGGCCTTCGTCGTGGTGAATCAGCACCAGAACCATCTTGAGCCATTTACAAGATAACTGTGAATATTCACCTGTAACAAGCAAACATTGATACAATTTAGAGAAGAGAAAGACATTACAGTGTCAAAATGTAGTATAAAAGCACGATTTATTTCCAATGCCTGATCCACAAAATCATGCAAAAACTGATAAGATGATTCTCGTTCTTTCTATATGGTGCAGTTTAACAGGAAGTTAGTCAGAGCAAGACCTGACACAATTGAAGCCTTTTATACAAATATACATTTTTCTTTGTGAATATCATATTGTAAACGACATATAGTTAACAAATATAATTAAGTGATTCTTAAAGATAACACAAGAGATACACGTAGCTTGTAAAAGACATATAGTTAACAAATTACAATCCACGGTTACGTCTTGTATCCAACTTGTTTCTCCTTTCCCCATCCTAACTCGTACCTCGATTCTATCTCTAACTTTTCGAATTACAAAATACATCTTATACGTGATCTCTTCCCTCTTTATAATTTCACTTGCAGGGCATCCCACATGTCCTTCGATATTTTACTTCTCTCTTCACGGTGGCGTCAGTGTAATAAACCCGCCAACACTTGAGCAACAATCACACATGGACTCATATTGCACTACTTTTTATTATAGCTTAGTGTTTAGGTAATAGCAATATTCAAGACCATGGAAGCGCGAAGAGGGGCATTTCTGCAGAAAATCACTTCAGAAAGCTTGAGTTAGGTCAAGTATATTCATAACAAAATGTTATTCTTAGAACTATGTTTCTCTTAGGAGCAAAACTATGTTATCATAAAAAATTTCACCTGCAGATTCAAAAAAATTCCTTAAAATAACTAGGTCCCTAATTTCAAAAAAGCAAGTGGATATTCCGGTAGATCACCATCACGAGGTTCAAAATTTTAACGCTTGAAACTCTTCTTAAAATTTTCCGAAAAATTGCACCTAATTTATTGTCTCCAATCATAAAATTTGGAAGCTTTGCGCTCTTACCGTTAATAAAACAGTAATTATCCAAACCTTACGAATGATCTCCCTCAATTATGCTACTCGAATTGCCCTGAGAAATAAATTAGAGTAAACCAGAATACTAACAATTAAAATAAAACTAAATCCTATCAGTATTATTGGTTCTAATATACCTTCGAGGTTTTGGCTTCAAGAGCTCAAAATTCGATATCTGACTATTAAAATTTGAAGCTCTTCTTAAATTTTCTTTAAAAAAAATTTTTGCGCGCTTTTCTTCTCTCCAATCATCCTAAATATTAGAAATTTTGCAATTTTTCCCACTAATAAAACAGTAGAGATTTGCTACTCTTACAAATTTGCTACTCTCTTACTTCCTATTCATAATTCATCACCTCGTCAAAAAATAATAGTAAATAAATTAGGGCAAAATTAGTTCAGTAAATAATTAAACAATAATGGATCCCTATTAGTTGAATTGGTTCTTGGGGGGTTTCGGTTTCAAGAGTACCTGCGGGACAGCCGAAGGGTGGAGGTGCGTGCCACGTGGCGGCGGCGGAGGCGTCGCCGGCGATGAGGGATAAATTTTTAGAGAGAGGGATCTTCAGCTAGAGTGGCTCTTCTTGGTTCGCTGAGGCTCTTCTTGTGGTTTTTATTTGTTCATTTATTTTTCTCGATTAATCGCGTCCGAACGTTTTGGAATCTCCTGGCTGATGTACGTACGTGTGTATCGTATATTATAAATATATTGTTTTGGGAACTAAAATATATTCTTTTCTAATTGGTGAAAGTGGCTATTTGGAGTGACCTTTTGAATTATTATAAATTTAATTTAAATACAGCCATATGTCGGTTCTGTATAAGACACTAGTTCATGTGCATTATACGTATTTTTCCTAACTTTTATCTCTTCTTGAATTTTGAGAGGAGAGGATGATATTATCTAGAAAATGATTTGCTCATCGTATTGGTTCTAGCTGGATGAAGTAGAACAAAACATATTAGTTTGTTCTATTTTTTATATAATTCTAACTATAAAGTTCTTTTGATATCGAGAAAGAGTTATAATGGGCGAATTATAATAGGTAGAAGGTAACCGACTTATATAATGGTTTATGCTTATTAGTAGCGAGTGTGTTTTATTTATTTATTTATTTTATGGAGCCTTTGGTCATTGCATGTAGTATTTAATCGGACGATCATATATATGTTTTAATGGCTTAAATAATCGGTCGCATAACTAAATACCAATCGGATCGGTATTCACTTATAATGCTTTCCATCAATTTGAGTTGTATATTTTTATTTTTAAGTGACATGACTTACACAATACGTCTAGAGCTGCTGTTTTCAAAAATATAATTTCAAATGCATTATAAGTTACCCAATATAAGTTGTCTAACGAAACATAATTTTTCATTTCCATAAATAATCAAGATATCACACATAAGACTATGCATGTTATATCAAATGATGATGAATTTTTGGCCATAGCAACGAAGCACATTGTGTAAATTTATGAAAACATCGAAAAATATTAATGATCCAATTAGTATATAATTACAAGACCAAGAATCCAAGCAATTAAAACATAGACATGAACATATAGTTAAATAATAAATACAATGATCGGTTTATTGCTAACAAATTGTGGAAGCGATTCTTTTCTTATGAGTTATGACCTCCTTATCTCATTATCTAAATACTAATCTAAATTATCATATTCATAAAGAAAACACGAATAAATTATGGCACATATTCTGAACGTACAAAAAACGAACGGTTCGTTCAGGTCGCACCTAGTTCCTTCTGGGTTGACTTTGAACCCAAGTTTGACCCAGAAGGATCCCACAAAAGTTAGCGGAGAAGGAAATTTATGGAGGCTGCGTTTCTTCACATCACACCATCATAACAATATTCAATGTTTATTCTTTGATTCTCTAGAATAAATAATTCCAAGTGCAAAATCTCTATCTTTTAGTCCCAGGCATATCCAAAACTTTATAAAAGATAAAAAAAGCGGCAAAAGGACAAATTCTAATTTCCCAAAAAGTGGTTTCTTTGGTCAGAGGAAAGGCCAGTTCATTTTTCTCTCTCCATATATCAAGTGGACAAGTGTTGTTACATTCAAGGCTTAATTGCAATTAAATACCATATAGTTTCGCCTACTGAGAACACATATATATCCTAAGTTGTATTTAGCTGTATTTAAATATTCTAAAGTTCCTAAATAATACACTTTAGTGCCCTCAGTTATGCAAACATTAGAATTCCCTTAAAAATTCTCACGAGACACTCACATGTTATTTTGAACAATTTTAACTTTTATGTGTTGCTAAATATATTGTTAAATCTATCAAAATTAAATTAAACCTACCCCAAAGCTTCTTAGAAATTGTTTGAATCATTATATTATATGATGTAATAACAAAATTATGGGATATAAATCTTATAAAGTTACTCTAGAAGAAAAAAAAGAATTCGACATGTATCTGTCGTTAGCTTTAAATATCACCATCAGTATATAACTTTAATAAAATAAGTTTAAATAATAAAACATAAACTCAATCGCAATATAAAATAAATATCAGTCATCAATGTTTAATTTGATAAGGTGACACCTGCTCTCAACTATATGATTTTTTTTATTAATACAGGGCTTCCAATTTCCTCAGAAATAATTATAAGACAATTCGCAGGCCTTGTCTACTGGGGGCCCAATAACCAGCTTACGATCCAGGCAAGAGAGCGCGCGTACAGCTCACCTTCTTTTCCCGCCAAATCTCTTCCTCTCTCCTCCATTTTCCCTCCAAAACCCTAATCCCCCATTCTCTTAATCTCTCTCAGATCCTCTCTCTCTCTAACTCTCTTTCTCAGTTATGAAGAACCTCGATTTCGCCGGTGACAAAGGTAAGAGTCCAATCCTTCTCGTCTTCTATTAGCTCAAAATCGTGGTTTATTTTTATTTATTTATTTTATGGAGCCTTTGGTCATTGCATGTAGTATTTAATCGGACGATCATATATATGTTTTAATGGCTTAAATGATCGGTCATAACTAAATACCAATCGGATCGGTATTCACTTATAATGCTTTCCATCAATTTGAGTTGTATATTTTTATTTTTAAGTGACATGACTTACACAATACGTCTAGAGTGCTGTTTTCAAAATATAATTTCAAATGCATTATAAGTTACCCAATATAAGTTGTCTAACGAAACATAATTTTTCATTTCCATAAATAATCAAGATATCACACATAAGACTATGCATGTTATATCAAATGATGATGAATTTTTGGCCATAGCAACGAAGCACATTGTGTAAATTTATGAAAAACATCGAAAATATTAATGATCCAATTAGTATATAATTACAAGACCAAGAATCCAAGCAATTAAAACATAGACATGAACATATAGTTAAATAATAAATACAATGATCGGTTTATTGCTAACAAATTGTGGAAGCGATTCTTTTCTTATGAGTTATGACCTCCTTATCTCATTATCTAAATACTAATCTAAATTATCATATTCATAAAGAAAACACGAATAATTTATGGCACATATTCTGAACGTACAAAAAACGAACGGTTCGTTCAGGTCGCACCTAGTTCCTTCTGCCCAAGTTTGACCCAGAAGGATCCCACAAAAGTTAGCGGAGAAGGAAATTTATGGAGGCTGCGTTTCTTCACATCACACCATCATAACAATATTCAATGTTTATTCTTTGATTCTCTAGAATAAATAATTCCAAGTGCAAAATCTCTATCTTTTAGTCCCAGGCATATCCAAAACTTTATAAAAGATAAAAAAAGCGGCAAAAGGACAAATTCTAATTTCCCAAAAAGTGGTTTCTTTCGTCAGAGGAAAGGCCAGTTCATTTTTGCTCTCTCCATATATCAAGTGGACAAGTGTTGTTACATTCAAGGCTTAATTGCAATTAAATACCATATAGTTTCGCCTACTGAGAACACATATATATCCTAAGTTGTATTTAGCTGTATTTAAATATTCTAAAGTTCCTAAATAATACACTTTAGTGCCCTCAGTTATGCAAACATTAGAATTCCCTTAAAAATTCTCACGAGACACTCACATGTTATTTTGAACAATTTTAACTTTTATGTGTTGCTAAATATATTGTTAAATCTATCAAAATTAAATTAAACCTACCCCAAAGCTTCTTAGAAATTGTTTGAATCATTATATTATATGATGTAATAACAAAATTATGGGATATAAATCTTATAAAGTTACTCTAGAAGAAAAAAAAGAATTCGACATGTATCTGTCGTTAGCTTTAAATATCACCATCAGTATATAACTTTAATAAAATAAGTTTAAATAATAAAACATAAACTCAATCGCAATATAAAATAAATATCAGTCATCAATGTTTAATTTGATAAGGTGACACCTGCTCTCAACTATATGATTTTTTTTATTAATACAGGGCTTCCAATTACCTCAGAAATAATTGTAAGACAATTCGCAGGCCTTGTCTAGTGGGGGCCCAATAACCAGCTTACGATCCAGGGAAGAGAGCGCGCGTACAGCTCACCTTCTTTTCCCGCCAAATCTCTTCCTCTCTCCTCCATTTTCCCTCCAAAACCCTAATCCCCATTCTCTTAATCTCTCTCAGATCCTCTCTCTCTCTCTCTCTAACTCTCTTTCTCAGTTATGAAGAACCTCGATTTCGCCGGTGACAAAGGTAAGAGTCCAATCCTTCTCGTCTTCTATTAGCTCAAAATCGTGGTTTATTTTTATTTATTTATTTTTATTTTGCAGCGCTCGCCAAAGATTTCTTGACAAACTTCGCTGACTCCCTCGGCGAGCCAAAGTACCTCAAGATCCTGGTACTATGACCCCTCTTCAAAAAAAAAAAGCCCTAAATTTTGGATTTTGTCTAAACCCTAACTGAAACTGCTCATTTGATGATTCTGCAGCAAGATGTAGCTAATCGGAAGTTTCGTTCGGTTACGATCGAGATCGATGATCTCTTCAATGTAAGCCCCATTCTTTATCCCTCTCTGATTAGTAATTGAGTTGATTTTGCCTTAAATTCATGTATTTTGAGAAGGGTAAATTACAGCGAACCGCCAATAACTTTCAGATTTTTACACTAAACCCCCAATAACTTTCAACATCACACTAGACCCCCAATAACTTTTTGAAACTGCAAGAAACCCCCAATAAGTTTCTACGTTTTTTTAAAAAACCTATAAAATAGAACCATAAAACAGCATAAAAGGCATTTTGAAATTTTTTTTGGGGGGGTTGTTTATTTTACCCTACAGATATCGGGGGTTTTCTGCAAAAGTCATTGGCTGTTTAGTGCAATTTTAAAAGTCATTGGGGGTTTACTGAAAAATACTGAAATTTCTTGGGGCTTTAGTGTAACTTACCCTTTTGAGAACATTTTCAGTATTTTCTCATTTTTGAGATAGGTTTGAAAGAAATTGCCTTGAAAATTTGTCTTTTTCTAAGAAATGCACCATAAACTTCATTACTCTAAATTGCTACCAGGAAGCTTAAAATTTGCCCTAGATTCATATATTTTGAGAAAATTTTTCGCATTTTCAAATTTTAGGACAGATTTGAACAAACTTCCGTGAGATTTCATATTTTTTTGTTCGGAAAAATGTCATATGCTTTATTACTCTAAATTGCTACCAGAAAACTTAAAGCTTCCATGAACTTCATTATTTTTGTTGTAAGAAGTAATCAGAAAGAATATTTAGTTCCCTCTCTTGGATGTTATTTATAATATCATAAATACAAAGACACTTGTCCCTAACCAATGTGAGACTAAACACACATAAATAAATAACTCTCAACACTCTCCCTCAAGCTGAGCATATATATTATGTATGGTCAACTTGTTACAAATAAAGTGCACACACTCTAATATGTGATGAGGCTTTAAAAAACTCAAAGTAGTCTTGATCTTTTTATCTTTCACTTGGACGTCTTCAAATCAGCTGATACCCTCTAAGGCTCCATCAATCAAACGATCATCTCCGGGATCCTCCAAATAAACGATCATCTTCAGGGATCCATCAACAAACGATCCTCTCTGGGATCCACAAAAAAACGATCCTCTCAGGGATCTGATCCTTCTTTTAGGATCCAACAATAAATGATCCTTCTTTAAGATCTAACAAATAATCCTCTCTGGGATCCATCAACAAACGATCCTCTCTTGGATCGATCCAAACAAATAATCCTCTCTGGGATCCATCAACAAACGATCCTCTCTTGGATCGATCCAAACAAATAATCCTCTCAGGGATCTGATCCTTCTTTATGGATCCAACAATAAATGATCATTCTTTAGGGATCTAACAAATAATCCTCTCTGGGATCCATCAACAAACGATCCTCTCTTGGATCGATCCAAACAAATAATCCTCTCGGGGATCGATCCTTCTTTAGGATCCAACAATAAATGATCCTTCTTTAGGATCCAACAATAAATGATCCTCTTGAGGATCCATCAACAAACGATCCTCTCTTGGATCGATCCAAACAAATAATCCTCTCAGGGATCTGATCCTTCTTTATGGATCCAACAATAAATGATCATTCTTTAGGGATCTAACAAATAAATGATCCTCTTGAGGATCCATCAACAAACGATCTTTTCTAGGATCCATCAAACAAATAATTCTCTTTAGGGATCCATCAACAATCGATCCTCTCTAGGATCCATCAAATATACGATCCTCTCAGCGGATCAACCCAACAAGATAACAACGATGGTGTTGACAAGTTGCGTAGGCTATATGAATGAAGAGATGTAGGTGACAACGAGAACATGTATATTGGGGATGACTATTACCATTAATAATAACAATCTTGATCATTAACAAGCCAATCAAAAGCTGCGCGAACAAGGAACAAAGTACTGTTCACGGCAGCGATACCATGACACTGCTCACAGTACAGCGGTACTGTTCAAAGTTCGAGGTGCTGTTCACAGTGAACAGTAGTCATCCTTGTGAACACTACAAAATGAAGGAAGGTAGAGTGGTGAAGGATTGGGGGGCTAGGATTTTATGAGGATTAGGGTTTTGTGGAGGCTAGAGTTGTGTGTCTCTGATACCATGTTGTAAGAAGTAATCATAAAGGATATTTAGTTCCCTTTTCTTGGATGTTATTTATAATATCATAAATACAAGAACACTTGTCCCAAACCAATGTGGGACTAAACACACATAAAGAAATAACTCTCAACAATTTCTATCCTAATAATATCATTAACTTTATTCGTTCTAAATTGCTACCAGGAAATCTAAAGCTCATGGTATTTTCCATGGTAGTTTTAAATAAAAACAATCTGGATAAGCGTAAAAGAAGTGAAATAAGTGGAACTGGAACCAAAATTTATTTATATGCTTGTCCATAAATAGAAGTGAGTGCCTAACGTAACTTACGTAAGTTCATCACATTTTCTTGAAGTATTTAATGTTTGGGATTTTTTTCTAAAAAACCCCGTGAAAAGTTCTTGGTAGCTTCTTAAATCTTCCCTTATCGATTTCAAGCGAGAACCTTTATAGCTGGCAGTAAACTCTTCCATTAGATGAATAATACCGTCTTCCCGATGCCATTTTCTCCTTCTATTAGTTTCACCAAACAAAAAATTACATATTTCCCTCAAGGGAAACTAAATAGCATTGATTTGGTTGCAGTACAAGGATTTGGAGGAGGAATTCTTGATTCGGGTCACTGAGAACACTAGGCGGTACATCAGCATCTTTGCTGAAGCAGTGGATGAGCTCATGCCAGAGCCGACAGAGGTGTTCTCTTTGGATGAGGACCATGACATCTTGATGACACAGAGAGCGGATGATGGGACAGACAATGCTGACAACTCTGATCCCCACCAAAAGATGCCTCCCGAGATCAAGAGATTCTAGTAAGTAATGACGGGTTAAAATTACGGTGAATTTTTAGTTAGATTTTTCACCAATTTGCTCTCTTGATTTTGCATTGCGTTGATATTAATGTGGGAATATCTTGGTTATCAGCGAAGTGTACGTTAAAGCCTTCTCTAAGGGGACACCACTGACAATAAGACAAGTTAAAGCTTCCAATATTGGCCAGCTTGTGAAGATTTCTGGTATTGTAACCCGCTGTTCAGATGTGAAGCCCTTGATGCAAGTTGCTGTTTATACTTGTGAAGATTGCGGGTTTGAGATCTATCAGGTATTTGTTATCTTGCCAGCGATTGATATGATAAGTTTTAGGACATGTTAGAAAAGCATGGACTGACTACTTTTGTCTGTTTTACTTAGCATGCTTTAAACTCTTGTGAGTATTAATAAATATTATTCACTTAAGAACTCCATGTTTGCAATGTCTATCAGGAAGTGACTGCTCGTGTATTTATGCCTCTGTTCGAGTGTCCATCAGCCCGCTGTAATATAAACAAGAGCAAGGGAAATCTTATTCTTCAACTTAGAGCTTCAAAGTTTTTGAAATTTCAGGAGGTAGCTTCTCCACCCTCTTACTGTTGTTTTTATTGTGATAGTGCATGACTATATGTTTTTTTTATCAGACATTTTTTAGTGACAAATTTCGCGCATACTTGCATAGACAGATTTTCTGGCAGCTAGTAGTCAACTTTTATTTCTGAAGTAATGTAGTTGCAGGCCTCTATTGCTAATGATTATAAATTAATGCATGCAGGATGCTGGTTATTTACAGAAATGTTTGGGCGAAACATTTCTCTATTCATTTAGGCCATATCAGTATGTCAAAGGACATCTTTTAGTAATTTAGATTTTAGAATATATTATCTACAGGCAGTAAAATCAACTACACTTATGTAGGGTCAACTTGGTACTTGTTTTTTCCTCACTATTCTGGTTAATAAGATGCAAACTGATATTTGCAATACTGAAGTGGCTAAGGGGGAAGATGAGAGGGTGCTACGTCTTACTTAATTTAAAAAATGATGAGGTAAACTTTGATGAGCTTTCACATAAATGGTATCTATGCCAATTTCCATATCACATGTCTGACCTTTTCCCAACCGTAGGAAACTAAATGAGATTGGCAAAAATCCACTGATTTTACCTGCTTTCTTTATTTTGAAAAGCCTAGGTTATTCTTGTGTTTTGACTTCTTAAACCTGTCGTCTTAGTTGCTTCTTTAATTTCAGCTGGCACTGTACTAATTTATATGTGAGTAGAGCTCAGTCGTGCATGCAAGTATTTGTTTGTGCAGCTTGGTCATGAAAGGGCTATATAAATGAAACCATACAACATAAACATCAAGCTGACTACCTCTGATGTCAGAGATGAATATTACCAAATGAAGACTGGTGCTCTGAAATGCTTGGCACTTATGTAGAATACAGATAAAGCGACACGTTGTTTGTTTGGTACTATGAGGCACCTCCTTCAGTGACGCCGAACGGATAAAATTCCGTGATGATAGATGCATCTTTTATTAGCTTCGCCACTGTCCACTTTTTCTTTATAACATGTCACTTTTCTATTTTCCTTATTTCTATTGTTGATTGTTCTTTCTGTTGTAACAACTATATTCTTACATGCGATTGTCTTGCAGGCAAAGATCCAAGAGTTAGCAGAACATGTCCCTAAAGGTCATATTCCACGTTCTTTGACTGTTCATCTCAGAGGAGAGCTTACCAGGAAGGTTGATAAGACTTTTCTAAGTTGTTAATATCGTTTGTGTGCACATATGTGCTTGGGCATACTATTACCTTTTCCCTTTGCTTCTTGCTTACAGTATGATTCATTCTACCTATTTCTGGTTCATCAGGTTGCACCAGGTGATATTGTTGAATTCTCGGGGATTTTTCTTCCCATCCCTTACACTGGATTTAGAGCAATGAGAGCAGGTTTGGTTGCAGATACATATTTGGAGGCCATGTCCATTACTCATTTCAAGAAAAAATATGAAGAGTATGTTCCCTTTTCAATTTATTGTTTCATCTTAAGCCTAACATAAGTATGCCATATAAACGTAATGGTTTTGCACGCTCTGTTTATCTCATCATACAACTAAATCATTTTACGTCAAACTTTCCAGCAAACTGGAAGCATATTAATGATATTCATAATGGAGCACTGTGGAGTCAACTATATAATATATTTAAAATTTTATATTTGGCTGTAGGTGTTCTCTTTTATATGCATCGGTGCCACATTTTTTTTAAACACAAATCAAGCCTCCACTACATCAGCAAGGAAACGTCTTGAAGGATTTTCACTTATCCATAAGAAAAACAAGGCTTTCACTTTTTGTGGGTATTTCAAGGAAATGGTTGTTCATGAGCCAGGGATATGGTTAGGCTCGTTCTTCCAGTTTGTAAAGAAGATGTCTGTATATAGCCCTCGCTGTGCATTAAATAGCTCTAAGCGGTTTTTTTGTGTGTGTGGAATTTCACACTCTTTACTGATGAAACATGTATTATTAGAGATAAAAATTGGCATAGCTTAACAATTCTAACCATACCTACATGGCACTTACTGGTGGTCAAGAAACTTACATTTGAAGGTAACTAGAAACACTTTCATGTTAGGAAGACATCTCTTATGTTTAAAACCCATTTAAAATTGATTGGAGATGCACTTCAACATTTTTTCTTGTGTCCTATAGGAAGGAAATGATATGATTGCAATAGTGTTTTAAAATTTGATTTCTAGGCTGTGCAGCTCTTTGGGTGCTTTCGTAGATGCCTAATCTGTTCATTTCAGGTCACATGGTGATCCAAAATGGAACATATAGAATCAAAATCCAATGTTTTAAAAATGACAGGCTGGTTACTTTGTTTCAGCACTAATAAATCTCTTAGCTAGTCAGTAATCAATGTAATATGTACATTTTTGATCTGGGAATAATTATGTTTAAACTTTATATTCAGTTTAATAGAATCTTAAGTCTTAAACTATCAGAAGTTTAGTTTTTGACTAGTTAACTTGCTTCTGTTAATACCTGATTTTGAGTGTCATTGGTTGACAATTATTAAGTCTTTCAGCAACTATCACATTTCAGTTTTCATATATATTTTTGGCTCTGAGAATTGAGGACTGATGAAAATGGTTATATTTTGGCCCCAACACTAGGGCAATGGTTGATGATTTATATGTTTTCTTTGCAGATATGAACTTAAAGATGCTGAGCAGGAGCAAATTGAACGTTTAGCTGAGGATGGTGACATTTATAATAAGTTGTCACGGTCATTAGCACCTGAAATTTTTGGCCATGAAGATGTTAAGAAGGCTCTTCTGCTACTTCTTGTGGGTGCTCCACATCGGAAACTATCGGATGGTATGAAGGTAAGCAATAACATTGTAATTATTACTTCAAATCAATTTTCTGTGACTATGTGCACCATGATTATCTCACTGTGATTCCTGAAATTATGTTAGATTTGACATGATAAAAATATGCATTCCTATATTCTCATGTCATTGTATATTAAGACAAGTTTTGCTTGTTAAGAATATATATTCTATTTATAATTTTGTACCTTCTGATCTTCTCTAAACCTAAGAACTAAGTTACATGAAACCATTTTGTACATTGCAGATAAGAGGAGACCTGCATATTTGTTTAATGGGTGATCCAGGAGTTGCAAAAAGTCAACTGCTGAAACATATAATCAATGTTGCACCGAGGGGAGTGTATACTACTGGTCGAGGAAGCAGCGGAGTTGGTCTTACTGCAGCTGTTCAGAAAGATCCTGTCACAAGCGAAATGGTTCTTGAAGGAGGGGCTCTGGTGAGACTCACTTATTTTCACATTATAAAGATCATGTGGGAGGGCTAGGAGCATCCTTCAAAGATCTATATCTCTAGTAATAAATGCACTTAAATGTTTGCATCTCCATTTAAGTGTAATCCTGCAAAAAATATGTTACTATAACAATGCAAATTTATTTATCTTGCTTATGGCTAATGTCACTTATTTTCACATTATAAAGATCATGTGGGAGGGCTAGGAGCATCCTTCCAAGATCTATATCTCTAGTAATAAATGCACTAAAATGTTTGCATCTCCATTTAAGTGTAATCCTGCAAAAAATATGTTACTATAACAATGCAAATTTATGAAAACTAGTTTATCTTGCTTATGGCTAATGTCACTTATTTTCACATTATAAAGATCATGTGGGAGGGCTAGGAGCATCCTTCAAAGATCTATATCTCTAGTAATAAATGCACTTAAATGTTTGCATCTCCATTTAAGTGTAATCCTACAAAAATATGTTACTATAACAATGCAAATTTATGAAAACTAGTTTATCTTGCTTATGGCTAATGTCACTTATTTTCACATTATAAAGATCATGTGGGAGGGCTAGGAGCATCCTTCAAAGATCTATATCTCTAGTAATAAATGCACTTAAATGTTTGCATCTCCATTTAAGTGTAATCCTGCAAAAAATATGTTACTATAACAATGCAAATTTATGAAAACTAGTTTATCTTGCTTATGGCTAATGTCATTACCAGCCAACAAACTAGTGTAGAGCTTAGTATTATATCCTTGCAAATATTTTAAAATATAATGCTGCTGAACATATCTCGTGGATCATATTCTTAGGATCTCCTATATGTGGTTTACTGATGATTTAGAAATATTTGAATAAGAAGAAAAATAAATGGACAGAGCTTAATTTCATTTTAAATTATATTTTTCATCATTTGCCTGCAATATGCATGTGCTTTCTATGCAATCTTTTGTGGGTCATTTACTCTTACAAAATTACTTCTTTGATTATATATTGGTTAAGCTCTTCTTTATTGCAGGTGTTGGCTGATATGGGTATTTGTGCAATTGATGAATTTGATAAGATGGAAGAATCAGATCGAACAGCAATACATGAAGTGATGGAGCAACAAACTGTCAGTATAGCAAAGGCTGGGATTACAACCTCTCTTAATGCAAGAACTGCAGTACTGGCTGCTGCTAATCCTGCTTGGTACAGATTGATGTGGAATATGATTTCATTAGAGTATGTGCTTGGATTTAGTTTTTAATAATCCAAGTCTTTTATTTCCAGGGGAAGATATGATCTCAGGAGGACTCCAGCTGAAAATATTAATCTTCCTCCAGCCCTTCTGTCACGTTTTGACCTTCTATGGCTAATTCTGGACCGTGCAGATATGGATAGCGATCTTGAAATGGCGAGACATGTTCTCCATGTGCATCAGAATCTGGAATCTCCTTCACTTGGATTTGCACCACTTGAACCGTCTGTTCTTAGGTAGCCCTTTTCTCATATTACAGAGGAAGAAAACATAAAGTTAATGACTTTCTGTTATATAGAAGAAACATTGTTGTGTTGATCTAGATCTTTCTTTGATAATGAAAGATATATCAACTGGTTTAATAAAATTGACATTTGTATGCACTTTGATATCTTAATGCACATGCATTATCATTCATCGCACATGGAATATTCCTACACAAATTTCCTGATAACATATATTACAAATTTTCAGTGAAAATTGGATGCTTATGTTAAAAAATTATACATAAAAACATGAAGCCCTCGTGACATTTAATTTACGAATTGATTAAGATTAACCACGGCAAAACATCTGGTCATCTTTGAGATCATGAACCTTCTTATGAGAAAAATAATTAATATATTGGAATTTGTTTCTATAATTTGGCTAAAAGTAGCCCAAAAACTATGAATGCCCTCTGAAGCTGCTTTTCTATTTCTTTCCTCTTCTCCTTTTCTTTTCTCTAGGCATTTGATGTTAATAGACACTTTAAAGTTTAAGAAGAGTCAAACCAGTTGATAACGTACAAACCAACAAAATCCAGCACTAGTTGACTGCTCTTAGCCTTAGGTTGATGGTGCTGGTTCCTATGAGAACCTTCCACATTCTGGTCCACTTACTGCAGTTGTAGTACCTATGGTTAGTATGATTGACGAGTAGCTTGACTATGCATGCACATACTGATATTCATCTCCTTATATGGCACATTCTTAGTATAGAGATATTTGAATAACTTCTCCTTGTTAGAGCTTGAACCAACTAGTAGTTAAATTTCTCTACTTTCTACTGGTTGTCTATTTTCAATGACAAGCTTCAGTTTCCTATTTGGTTCCTCGAGGGTTTATGTGAAATGGTAGTCGTGTGAAATGGATAGTTGTGACTATGTCAATCCTGTGATAGCCTTCTCATTGTTTTAGTTGGTTATTATGCTAAGGCTTGCTTTGGATGATGGCCATTTTTACGTTCATTTTGATTGCCTTGCTTCCATTGGCACAGAGCATATATTTCAGCGGCACGAAGAGTATCTCCTTCTGTACCAAGGGAGCTAGAGGAGTATATCGCTACTGCATACTCAAGCATTCGCCAAGATGAAGCTAAATCAAATGCCCCACATTCATATACAACTGTCAGAACACTTCTAAGCATTCTTCGCATATCTATTGTATGTTCTACCCTGTCTTCCAGGAGCACTTTTACCCATTTTGAGAAGTTTCTTTGGTGTACTGATACTTTTCATCTAAAAATTACAAGCAAACATACAGTAAAATTACATCTAAAAATTACAGAAATGGCCATCATTTATCTTTGCAGGCTCTAGCAAGGCTTAGATTTTCAGCAGCAGTTGGCCAGAGTGATGTGGATGAGGCATTGCGGTTGATGCAAATGTCAAAGTTTTCTCTATACTCCGATGATCGTCAAAGATCTGGATTGGATGCCATATCCGATATCTATTCAATTTTGCGAGATGAAGCTGCGAGGACAAACAGCATGGATGTGAGCTATGCCCATGCTCTCAACTGGATATCCAGAAAGGTCAGTTTGCAATTTTTATGTTTCCTACACGTTTTGGAAGTCTGAATGCTTGGCATGAACTTCCAAGAATTTTTGACTGCACATGTATCTTTGCATGTGTTCAACTTACTATGACTTTTATCATTGGTCTTCATGCACTCAGTATTGCAAAATGCTTCTTGAGAAGCATTCGAGGAGTTACCCATAAAATCTTGTTAAATTCTCTACATCCTTCTCCCTTCTAGGCTATAAACTAGCATAGGTAGTTTTGCTGTTGCAGCTCCCTTTTTTGTGTTTACAAGTACTGCCACATGGGGTATGTTCACTTAATATTGGTCAAAGAGAGTGAACTTATACGGGTTACATTCACTTAATATTGGCCAAAGAAAGTGGGCTTCTTGTATCTGGTTCATCTCCCTTTTGAAAAAAAGAGGAAGGGGAAAAAATCCCTGGTCCTGCTTGTTGGAGTGTAGTCTAGATCCTACAATGTAGAAGTTCCCATTCAATGTATCAGTGGTTTCTTACACCTAAAAACACAAGGAGAAACCCTCAATTAGAACTCTTAGGTTTACAAGAAGAGAAGAAGAGCAGAGTTGGAAAGACCCATTAACAAAAATGGACTAGGCTAATCTACTTAGGCACGATTGACCCAAAAGGATAAACCCTAACTGAGTCATGAGTCCAAGCATAGTTAACCATATATCAATCTAACCCATTAATTAATGTGTGACTAAATCACATGTCATGCCTTTTTGCTACACCAAATCCACACTTAATCCAAACGGATGCGAGACACAACTAACAAGAGCAAATGCATCTAGTCTTTCTATGAAACCATCTTCATGGGGGCCTTTTCTGAAATGCTTCTCTTTCTATGTCTGAAGCTTTTAAACAGAATAGGTGTTCTCATGCTCCAAACCTGATCCCTCATCAACTGAACATGGACCTGGTCTGGTCCATATGAGGCATGATTTCTGAATTATTAGACCTTTCATGATGACATGCAACTTTTTTATGAGACCCATATCATTTATTGTTCAATGATAAGCTCCAGATGTTTTACGAGACCCATATCATTTATATTGTGTATGCAGTGGTATATGTTCCACTGCATCGTTGCTCCCCCACAATTTGTGTTGGGTGGATGCCTTTTGTATATGTACTGTTTCTATCTATGATATGATATGATGCCCACTTACGGGCCCCTCCATAATTGGAGGATACTTTTGGGGAAAAAAGAAGATAAGCTCTAGATGTTAATGCTAACATTATTCTTTTGGCTAACTCCAACAGGGATATAGCGAAGCTCAGCTGAAGGAATGCTTAGAAGAATACGCTGCCCTAAATGTGTGGCAAATCCACCCGAACACCTTTGACATTCGTTTCATTGATGCCTAATATTGAGACACCTTGTAAGATGACAACTATTTATTCTCTACTACTAATCTTGGATTGAGAAACTTGAGGAATCTTTGTTCTTCTGAGCCCAGTAGTTTCATCATTCTGATGCTGAAGGATCACAAGAATCAAAATCTTCAAGGCAGCAATACTGGATTCTCTTTGTTGTGTTGCTGTAACAACCGAAATGTGAGATTTGGTGAGCTCCTGCATTACAATGTACCTGATATTGAGGTGAATCTTGAATTTTACATGGGCTTCGTGGCTATTTAAATGCTTCGTGGCTATTTAAATACGTAATGCTTACCAACTTTGTTGCGTGATGGTAATGTTTTGTACCTGAAAATTTGAACATTTTGATGAACTGTGGTCTTTGATTTGTCTTAGAAAGTTCACCTTCCCTTATTCTTACGTGGCAAAATCTTGTCTATTTAGAAGTGCTTGGTTATCATGAACTTAGTTATTTGCCCGCTGACAGCTACTAATTTAAAATTGCTTTCTATATCTCAAATTATTGCAAAGTATATTTAGCTAGGATTTCTATATTATTTGATTCTGTTTGCTAAAAGAGTTTGCTTCACATGTGTGGCAATATCATTTCCTAGAGTTCACATAGCATTGACTTAATTGATTGAAGGAACAAGCGGAGTTTAGTTTATCAGCCAGCTGCTTTGTTCTCTGCATCTTAGTCTGATATGGAAATTTTTATAGTTAATTTGCATCTTAATCTGATATGGATATTTTCATACTTAATTTGCTGTGTTAATTTCTGAGACAAGTTTCTTTTTCCTTCAGAGTGGATTATTGAGCTAAAATATACCACAAGTAGTTATTTCATCTCACTGAGAAATGCTCAATGATGTTAATCCTGTAACTTATGTTAGAAATGTTTTTATCTTTTCTTCTGGAATTATATGCTTATATCATTTGGATTTCTTATTTACATTGTCAGGTAAGTATTAATAATGTTTCTTTGGCCCAACAAGTTGCCGATGGATATGCTGAAGTGAGGAAATATGCACATTCTACAACTTTTGGGGTAGAATTTTTGTTTTCTGTTGTTATCCTTAGATTCTAAGTCCTTGTAGTTGTCATCCCTAAAGAGATCAAACATCACATGATCTTTCAAGCATCAATAAGCGAAAATGTTTTCTGTTCATCTATTGTCGAACAAATAAAATCTTTGATGTCAGAGTTTGGTAAGCATTAGGCAAGCCTGCAGGTATCTGCAAGGTTTCTGTCACCAACAAAACATGAAGTTATTATCAAGATATCGACATGCTAACATGAGATGAGCCCAAGAATAGAACACTGATGTCTATATATATGCCAAAAATCTTCCCAGTTATTGATTAAATAAAAGACCACTGAATTCTTGTTCTCAAAATTTTTCAACAATTTCTACACGGGCTCTGAAGCTCAATCTCCCCACTTGCCCTTCTTCCCTTTCATGGCCCTTGGCTGCATGCTCCCAATGGTGGACATGGCCAAACTCTTCGCGGCTGTGGGTTGAAGTCCACCATCTTTACCACCCAGGCCAATCCCACCCTCATTCGGCCAATAATCAATAAGTATGCCGACCGAGGTCACTTCTGTCAGCCGTAATGTTTGACAATTAAATGTTGGTGGGGCCCTCAAATTAAATGCACCAACGCGGCTGCACCGAAAGTTTGGCACAGTAAAGAAAATATTATAAAATTAAGAATAGTATTTTCCCAGCCACTATAAATAGGCCCTAAACTCTTCAGAAAAAATCATCCCAGAAACAACTTCTCTACATATAGAAGAGTGAGAGAAAAATAGAGAGAGTTTCTTATTGTAAAGAGAGATTGTAAACTCATATTTCCTCATAGTGAATTCTTCTATTATTGCCCGTGGTTTTTACCCCAAATTCATTTAGGGGTTTTCCACGTAAATTTGTGTGTTCAACTTTACTATTTCCACACTACTTTAGTTGTGACCCTGCTCTAGCGGGCCCCGGGTTTGTCCCAACAACTTCCCCGTCGAAATTATCTCCGTCCGTTCCCCTCGGTCCCTGGCTTGCTGGAGGGGGTGTGAAAACTTCTCATACGCAATGACATTTGACACAATATCCAAGTTCATCGGGGCTGTAAACATGCTGAAGCAGCCGTTGGATCAAGTCCTGAGAGAAACCTACCCTGATTGTTGCATGACCGGCTCATTTTTCCCTTGGACATACCGTATCATGTCCAACCATAACATACCAAGGCTCGTGTTCCATGGGGTGAATTTCTTCTCCTTTGGCGCTTGGAAAAGCATAGAACGATACAAGCCCATAGACAATGCACCTGTGGCAGCTGAGTCTATTGCTATCCCTGGCTCGCCAGATAAGATTCAGATGATCAAGTGACGACTCCCTGACCTGAAGAAAATCTTGCCAGCATTCATAAATATCTTCAAAGAGGTCAAAGGGTACGAACATAAAAGCTATGGAGTTGTCATGAACAGCCACTCTGAGTTGGAACCGAGATATGTCAAACACTATAAGCAAGTAATTGGAAGAAAGGCTTCACATAGAGGCTTTCTCTCGTTATGCAAATAGAGAAATAATCGATAAGTACTCAAGAGGAAGTGAAGCATCCATGACCAATATTTGCTTGAAATGGCTCGATAATAAGAATCCTGATTCAGCAGTTTTCGTTTGTTTCAGTAGCGATGTCATTTTATTAGCATCCCAGCTTCGGGAGATCGTGGTAGGGCTCGAGGTGTGTGGCTGCCCATTCATATGGGTGATGAGTGAGGAATGGATGCCTAAAAGGATTCGAGGAGAGAATCGAAGGAAAAGGTCTAGTTATAAGAGGATGAGCACCACAGTTACCGATACTGAATCATGATTCAGTTTGAGAATTTTGTGACACATTGTGGATGAAACTCAAGTTTGGAAGGCGTTGGCGGGCCTTTCCCTTGATCACATGGCCCATATTTGCGGGTAGAGATCCTCTACATCATTGGTTGTAGAGAATTCCTACAACTCACTAATTAAATCTTCTCACTCAGTGGACCCCATGAATGATATGTATTATCTAAATAATATAAAAATACTTTTTATTGTGGGACCCACTGAGATGAACCAATAGTATTAGCCCACCTAATCAATTATAGGCATTCTCTACAATCAAGGTTGTAGAGAATCCGGACCCAGGTGCATGCTTGGAAGGCGAAGGAGAGGGAGGTAGTCGAGGCGATAGAAATAGCTAGGGTGGTAAAAAGGCTGATGGATGAGGGCGAGGAGGCTGAGGGGTGGAGGAGGCGGGCGAAAGAGCTAGCGAAGATGGCGAGAAAGATGACAGAGAAAGGCGGTTCGTCTTACAATGATATGAGTGCACTGATCCAAGAGTTGATGATGCTGCGAAGAAATGCAAGCGAGTAGGAAGGACTGCTTGCTCCCTTTCTACATTGAGTCCTCTTTTATTCAATTTACATATGCTTGGAAGGCGGTTCGTCTTTCATTAAATTTACTTTTCTAAATTAGTCTTCCTTTTCTTTTTTGGTTTGATGAGGGAACTTCCTCGCAATCCTTCGAACTATGGGTATCAAACCCTCGGGTGTGGCTACGGGTCACATCCGAACGCACGGCCTTGAGTATTTCAGGAAATTAAATTCTTGTGGGTGCTCTCCAGGAGAGTCGAATCTGAGAGCTTGGAGTACTACTCATAGGTAGCTTACCAACTAGACCGTCTTGGGTTAAATTAGACTTCTTGCGGATGCAGAGAAGATACTCTAATCCTTGTTTTAAATTATATAAAAAATTATATAAAATTATTATAAAAAATCTTTTAATTGTGAGTAGGGGTGGTAAACGAACGAATCGAATCGAATACTGAGATGTTCATATTTGTATTTGTTCGAATTGGACCAATTTAAATATCCATGTCTGCAGTTTTTGAATTTGAACTTCGAATACTGGGTATTTGATAAATATTCATGAATATTTATCGAATGTCAAAGTATATTCATTACGCTAAAAATTTAATTTTCAAATAGTATTTAAATTTATAAATAAAAATTATTTCTTTATAGTTATGATGTATATATAGTTAATTCAAATACTTCATTAGAAAACTAATTTAAGATTCTTTAAGTTTCTCAAAATTAGTATATAGAACTTAAGTAGAAAATATAAGTAAGTTGAAAATAGAAAATCATATGTGTAATGATACAAATTATAAGTGATCAAAATTTAAACGAATATTTGATAAGTAAACGAATCGAATATGCCCCCGGTTAAATTCTATTTGTTAATGAACTCGAATACTAAATATTATTTGTTTAGTGTTAAATGAACTGCCGGATCAAATATGACCGAATAGTTAGTGGAATAATTAACGAACTATTTGTTAATTATTTGCTTCGTTTCCACGAGACCCACTAAATCAATCATAGCTATTAATCCCCGTAATCCATTGTAAAGACTATCTACAATACAATGTAGATGATCCTTTAAATTCTTCTCAATAATGTTTTCTTAAAAAAAAAAAATCTTAGATCTAATTTATAAATAAACCCCTCACTTCTCTCTCTGTCACCCCTAAATCCTAATCTATCCATCCGCCGGCAATCAAGATGATGACGACGAAGAGACCGATGCGGGCGAACGAGCCCCCGGAGCTCGACGATATCGTCCGAAGACTTCTCTATGGCCGGAAGAGAGGAGCGAAGCAGGTGTAATCTTCTTCAGTTGCAGGCTCCTATCGAGATTTGTAGTTAGATTTCGATCTCTTAATTATTTTATTATTATTATTTTCTTGTTGCTATTGAATGGATTGAGGAGAGAATTTGTCCTTGGATGGAATTTTTTCGTTGTTGGAAATTCGAAGGTTTAAAGTTTTTTAGGGTTTAAGCGTGTGAACTTAGACGATTATCAGAAAACCCTATACAACTTTCAAAATATTTTAGGAGTTATCAAAAAATCCTCTATAACTTTCAAAATATTTTAGGAGTTACCAGAAAACCCCCTTCAAGTTTAAGATTGTTACATAAAACCCCCCTAATGATGACAAATGCAGTTTTCACGTAGGTGGGTAAAATTATGTAAGGAATACTTTTGCTTGGGAAAATTGTGGTTCACACTTTTCCGGAATTTTAAGAAAACGCTGAAAGTTAAAGCGAAACTTAATGGGGCCGTTTTCGGATATATTGAAAGTTATTGGACCTTTTCCGGTAATCACAGACCACATGATATTTTCTTCTCTCAGCCGTCACAATCACACTTCACTATCCTCCCTTGTGACCGCCATCTAATTTCGTTGATATAGAGGTCCTTATGGGTTGTCTATTTGCCAAAATTTCCAAGGGTCAAAGTCCTCTCATTTGCTGTCTAGCGCTAAGATTCTCGCATTTATCGAGCAACTGGCCAATAAAATTATCAGCGTAGGTCCGACAACTTAGCTTGACTTCCAATTTCTAAAGCGTATCAAAATGAACCTGCCTCCCTCCCTCGCCCTCTCTCTCTCTATTCCTCCATTGACTCATCTAATACTGATCTCATCGAATTAACCATGAGCTGTGACAAACCCCTCCACATCCTCCTCTTCCCTTTCATGGCCCAGGGCCACATCCTCCCCATGATCGACCTGGCGAAGCTCTTCGCGGCCCGTGGGCTGAAGACCACTATCCTCACAACCCCGGCCAATGCTCCTCTCTTCCGACCGTCCATCGATCGTGCCAACGGTTCTGGAAATAATTCGTATCCTATCCAACTTCACTTGATTCCGTTTCCCTCCGGAAGTGGTCTTCCAGAGGGATGCGAGAACATGTCGTCCGTCCCGCAACACCTGATACCAAACTTCTTCGCCGCGATGACGATGCTCCGCGAGCCGTTCGATCGGGTCCTCGGAGACCTCCTCCCGGATTGCGTCGTGTCGGGGATGTTCTTCCCTTGGACGACCGCGGTCGCAGCTGACCACGGTATACCGAGGCTTGCATTTTACGGGTCGAATTACTTCTTTCGATGCGCATCGTTTTCTATACGCGGTCATAAAATCCTCGAAAATTTGACTGAAGAGGTGGAGTCTCTGGTCGTTCCTGACCTCCCGCATAGGATTGAGATGCTCAAGTCACAGATCCCGGATTTCAAGAAGGACGCACCTTTTCTTGCGGGCTTACTTGACCAAGTATACGAGTCCGAATCTCGGAGCTATGGCTTGTTAGTGAACAGCTTCTACGACGTAGAGCCGGACTATGCCGACTTCTATAGAAACATAGTCGGAAGGAGAGCATGGACCATCGGTCCGATGTCATTATGCAATGAAGATGCGGTCGACAAGTCTAGTAGGGGAAATTTGGTGACGAACTGCGACCATGATGCTTGTTTGAATTGGCTAGACAGCAAGAGAGCGGGCTCTGTTGTCTATGTCTGTTTCGGGAGCGCTAGTGAATTCACCGTAGAGCAGCTTCACGAATTGGCGTTAGGGCTCGAGGGATCTAATCTTCCGTTTGTTTGGGTGGTGAGAAAGGGAGGCAAGGAGGAGATGCCTCGAGGATTCGAAGAGAGAGTTAAAGGGAAAGGATTTATCATCCAAGGCTGGGCACCACAGGTAATGATACTGAACCACAGAGCGGTTGGAGGATTCCTGACGCATTGTGGATGGAATTCGAGTCTGGAAGGAATTAGCGCGGGCCTACCGTTTATCACATGGCCTTTGTTTGCGGAGCAATTTTATAATGAGAAGTTGATCGTAGACGTGTTAAAGATTGGGATTGCGGTGGGGGTGAAGAAATATACTTGGAGGCCGGAGGAGAGGACTTTTGTTGAGGCGGCGACGATAGAAGAGATGGTAAATAGGCTAATGGGGGAAGGCAGGGAGGCAGAGGAGAGGAGGAGGAAGGCGAAGGAGCTCGGAGAGTTAGCGAGGAAGGCAGTGGATAAAGGTGGCTCATCCTATGTTGATTTGAGTAATCTGATTCAGGAGTTGAAGGGAAATATGAAGCATCGAGTGTGAGAGTCTGGGAGAAAATTTTAGCAATACTTTGTAGTTCACTGTGTAGTTAACAATCTCTTGTACATTCAATGCAATAATGTGACTACTGGCTTGTACCTCCAAAATTTAGATGTTTTTAATTTTACCCTTCAAGCAGTGTATTTTTTCTTCAACTGAGCTCCTTAAATCTTTAATATTGTGAAATTAGTCCCTCAAACCATTGAATTTCCAATTAGTTTTGAACCTTCTACCCTCACTTGAAGCTAAAATAATAATGTGAGAACTTTAAGATGTTGTTGGGGTTGGATTTATAGAAGGTCTTCAGGGGATTTTATAGCTTGGAAAGAGAAGATTCCTGTCGTGAAATTGGCTAGGGGGAAGAACTACCCATTGGGGAGGATGATTATTTAATGAGTATAGTTTAAATAGGTTTCTTCAAAACACATTGTTTGAATCTAAATTAAATACACAGTCTCGTTTGATACGTGAGAATAAGCTAGAATGAAATCCATGTTCAAACTTTTGATAACTCAACAGACATAAGAGCGAAAAAGGTCTAAAATTAGCTTGCGAGTGTCACACGAGAAATTTAAGACAAAATTCGCAAGTGTGCATAACATAAAATATTAAAGTGTAATTTCTAGAAACTCATAGATATATAACTGCAGCCAAAAACAAGTAAAGATATATGAGTGAATATGAAAAACCATAAAGTATTTTAAGTGCTATTTATGCCAAAACTAGAGGATATATGAGCTATTTATGTCACATGATTTACTGAAACTGTGTATATTTTTTAAAGAATTTTATCATTTGGATCAGCGACTGTTCAGTAATCATAGTCCACTTATAGTATTTCGTTCTTTTCTTTTCAAATAGGGAAAATTGCTTCTAGCCCCCAAAATCGGAAGAAGTATTCCGCCCCCAAGACTTTTTCAACGCTCCCCACACACCCAAAATAACTTATTTTCTTTCTTTAGCCCCCAAAACCCTGTCCCACGTGACCTGTTATATAAAATAAAAAATAAATCCCCAAAATGCCCTTTGATTTAACGGCCCCCACTTCTCAAAACATCGTCTCGTCGAGCGTGCCCGCCCATTTCTCTTCTGTCCCAAGCGAACCGAGCAAACCCATTTCAAAATCCTAACCCTAGATCAACCCAGACCCGAGCGGAATCCTACAACCTGATCGGAGAAATGGCCGACAAATCAACCCTCAAAGGAGTCGCCCCTACCTCTTTCAGTGATGAGGACGACTTCGTCCGCGATCGTCGTCGAAGAAGACTTTCGGCGCATCGAGTGGACGATCTTTGGAGCAACAATTGCGATGTTCTAGACGACATCGCAATTTTGTCATCCTCAAATTTAAAACCCATAAGAACACGCAGATATCTCGAGCACCCAAGACCCATAATCGATGACTTCTAGAGCTCTCAGAGATATAAGAGAGGAACGTAGATGAGCTAAACGAAGAGAAGCCGCACGGAACCAAAACAAGTGAGTTTGACTGCATAATTTAGTTGTGTATGATGCTGCATGTATTGATTGGTTGTTGAGGTTATTGAATGGTTGTTACGGTAATGGGATTATTGTTAAGGTAAAGGGTTTGTTGTTAAGGTAAAGTATTTTTTATTAAGGTAATGAGTTTGTTGTTAAGGTTATGGGGTTGTTGTTAAGATTATGGGTTTGTTGTTAAGGTTATGTGTTTATTGTTAAGGTTACAGTTTCATTATATTTTGTGATTTTGTTTTGTAGAGAAAAGTCAAAGGCCAAGGAAAATCAAGTATTAGAGTTGCGACCCACTTCCAGCTTTACGGCTTACTATGAGTTCATGCATTCTCTTGTGCCACTTATGGGTCAGCGTCACTGGGAAGCCTACGAAGATAGTGTATTCAGACACTATGTTCACTTTGGCCCTCCCGGTCTTGATCTTCCCACTTTCGAACACGTGTTGAGACAGTGGGACCCGAAGAAGATGAAATTTGTCTTCACTGATGCACAAAGTGGAGAAGAAAATGAGTGCTCATTCAACCTTGAATGGGTAATGAGCCACACATGGTTCTCTAATGAGGGGGATCTTGTTAGACCCAACAGAGATCGGAGTAATATAATTTGGTCTAGATTTTTTACTAGACCTGAGGGTCATGGTGACGGTGAAGGTGACAAGAAGAAGGCTTCTCCTCCAGTATCCACCAGACACCATGTTGAAGATCTACTCAAAAAGCTTGTACATTCAACTGATCGTGAAGACGTGAAGGACTTTGTCCTACTACAGATCCTCTATCAGCTGAGCATGATCTGGTGTCCAAGCACTGTTCTTGGCATTTCAAGACATTTATTTAAGTATGTTGACAGCATTCAACAAGCAAATGACACTGATTGGGGGACCTATATCTTCGATGAGACATATGATGCAATTGAAAAGGCATTGAAGAGCCCTACAAAAGAAAAGAGCCCTGCAAAAGGAAAGAGGACTCTATATCTGCAAGGGTGTACCCAGCTTGTTTGTATAAGTAATCCTACTTTTTATTGTTGAGTGCAATGACTAAATAATAGTATGCAATCTTGATTGATTAGTTCTTAAGTATAGGCGTTAGTTGTTATGTATACGTGTTGGTTGCTAGGGTTAGGGATTGGTTGTTAACTATAGAGGTTGGTTGTTAAGGTTACCGACTTGTTAAAGGATAGGGTTTGGTTGTTAAGGTTACTGCTTTGTTGTTAAGGTTACGATTTGGTTGTCAAGGTTACGGATTTGTTGTTATGGTTACGTAATTGTTGTTAAGGTCATAGAGTGGTTGTTAATCCTCTATTTCTCTATGTGCGCTTTGTAGGCGCTTGAAAATACTTACAAGATCCCCAAACCAACTCTCGCGACAGGAGCTCGGCGAATGACAACCCATCGAATGATAATGACGCCGAATCGCTAAGGCTAACTCGACGCACAACTCCACAAATACAAGCACGGCTTAAACCGACTTGAATAGATGATCGATCTCAGACCGCTGAGCCTGAACGAACCAAGAATTAGTCCCTAATCAAATACGCATGTAACTTAAGCCGAGAGATGAAAAATGCAGAAAACGACGAAAAACGACGCTAAACGGCGACGCGACCTCTACCAAGTGGTCGAGGTACCTCTACCAAGTGGTTTAGTGGTTCTACCACTTTGTCGAGCCACCTCGCCCACTTGGCCGAGGAACTCGCCAGTGGTTGAGGTAGTCACCACTTTGTCGGAGCCACCCTGCCACTGGTCGAGGTGACTCGGCCAGTGGTCGAAGTTATCAAAACACTCGAGTTGCAAATAGTGTCATTCAGAGGGCTGGCCTGGCTTGAAGAGAGATTTTGGAGTCCGGTCGGGACTGAGGCCGAGGCTTGGATTCTTGGGGATTTGAAGAGCTCTGACTTCAAGAATTTTAGAGATCTACGAGTAATCTACGACGTCCCGAAACAAATGCAGTACATCGACGCGTGATCTACGTTTAAAGGTAACCGAATTGGTCGAACTACAGATACCCTCTAGGTTAAGCTTCGCCTTAATCTCGTGGATAGCCAGGATTTCTCCTAGTAGATCTCACCCGCCCGCGATCCTCTCCTTCGTGGAGTGTGATCCCCGGCATCCTCTCCTTCGCGGAGTGTGATCCTCAGCGCTTTCGCTTTTCTTCGCGAAACGAGCCCTCGCACGCCTCAGAGTTCCGTAACCCGGTTTACACCAGATTGAATTGCGCGGTGGTCCACTGACAAAAGTCCCCTCGACGCAAAGAACCCACGCAAGCGTGACCTCGATATAACGAGATCCTCGTGGTTTGTTCAAAAGGATAAAAGTTGTAATCTTTTTGATTTTCATTGTAAGCCTTAAAATAAAAGGCGATATTTCTTTGAATTTGTTTCAGCGATCAAGTTTGTAACAGTTCAAATCAATGACAATCATCCCAACTTTTACCGCCAACAAGCCGGGCGACCATAGAGCCAACGGCTTCAACAAAGAAGCCGCTGTCGAAGCCGCTGAATCCGCATCCCGCCAAGAAGAAGTCAAAGGCCTCAAGGATAGATAGGAAAAAAATTTTCGGTATTTGCCCGGACATAAGAGGCAGCTCCCCATGACCCCCATGCTTAGGCTAAGCGGGACGTGCTTCTGCGTAGGGTGTAATAATTACGCCCAATAAGTCAACCAATCCAAGTTGATCCGGGTTCATTGTGAGTATCATACTATCATCCTTGTCCGTGATCGCCCTCCCCCACAAATCCGTATGATCTCCGCCGCAAGAAAGATCCATTTGTCCTCGGCCCGAACTTTAAGGCGAGGATCTTAACTCCGCCGCTGCCGGTTGCACCAAATGGCATCCTTCCGATCCAAGTTCGCGGATCTCTGAGGGAGATCAGCGTGATGGCGTCTTGGAAGCTCTCGGCCAGCGTGAGTTAGCCAGGCCACGGAATCGATCGGCGGTGTCGCTACAAAGTGGATCTGAAGTCCAGGAGAGGTCAAGAACCTCATCAATAGGTGCACGGCAACTCCTCCAAGCCGCCGAAAATGCGCCAAGTTTGGAGTCCGAAATCCGGAACAACGATTCGGACGAAGGCCAAAACGTTAGTCAAGAATCAGCCACCTCAAACTGATTCGCTAAGGCTCGGCCGCCACGGGTGACTTGATTCAAAGAAGATCACACCTCCGCGATTTCATCCAAATGTCCATCGACTCGTGCTGCAACCCGGTCAATCTGTTGTATCCCGAGCAAAGAAAGCGGCTTTGGAGCACCTCGCTCATTGCATGATGATCGAGGTAAAATTTCGATCAAAGAACGATTGGGCCCGTAAAGAAGTCCCGGTCACTCCCGGTACAGGGGTCGCACTCCACCTCAACCGTGATAAGAAGATTCACGTAGGCGCTCTCAGGTCGGATCGGATTGAGAGTCAGTGAAACTTCACCGCCAAAGAAGCGACGTTGAGATTAGTGACTCTTGGAACCTCCGATAATGTGACTCATCCTCGAAGGAGACGCTTATCCGACGACGATGACGTGATACCCGAGAAGTCATACCAACACACGAAGGGTTGCTCCGGCATTCATGCTGATGAGTTGAACTATCGTGCTCGGGGTACGAGTAAATCTCGAAGAGAAGTTCTCAATTGAACACGCATTGTCCGTGTTCTCAAACTAATCAAGGCGTGTTGTCGTAATGTAACCGCACCGAGCCACCAAGAAGGCCGCTTCTTGATAGGCTTGGCAACAAAATGCCGAAGATCGGAGTCTCAAAGGCGATATGACCAACAGAGGGTTGGGATACGAATCCTCCTCAGAAGATGAATGCTCGTGGCTGATTGATAATAATCCACCCGGTGAGGGAGATGGACATTCGTCTGACTCTTCGGCTTGGGATTCGACACCCGCCCCGGAAGCTTTCAAGGCTTTAATGTCAAATATGGCTCACGGATCGATCCTGCTCTTGTTGAGAGTGATGAAGACATGCCAACATCCTTGTCCGGATCGTCCTCCCCACAAATCCGAAGGATCTCCTAAGAAAGATCCATTTGTCCTCGCTCCGAACTTTAAGGCGAGGATCTTAACTCCGCCATGGCTTGCTTGCACCACATCCTTCCTGATCCAAGTTCGCCGGATCTCCGCAGAGATCGCGGCCGATATGCCACTTCATTTGAGTTCGGGCCCCTGGAATCGGGGCTGTCGCTACAAAGTGGATCTGAAGTCCGTGAGAGGTCAAGAACCTCATCAATAGGTGCACGCAACTCCTCCAAGCCGCCGAAAATGCGCCAAGTTTGGAGTCCGAATCCGAACAACGATTCGGACGAAGGCCAAAACGTTAGTCAAGAATCACCACCTCAAACCGATTCGCTAAGGCTCGGCCGCCACGGGTGACTTGATTCAAAGAAGATCACACCTCCGCGATTTCATCCAAATGTCCATCCAGCCTCGTGGCTCTCGTCAATCCCGGCATGATCCCGAGCAAGAAAACGGCTTTGGAGCACCTCGCTCATTGCATGATGATCGAGGTAAAATTTCGATCAAAGAACGATTGGGCCCGTAAAGAAGTCCCGGTCACTCCCGGTACAGGGGTCGCACCCACCTCAACCGTGATAAGAAGATTCCTGAGCCGCCTCACCGAATTCGATCGGTTCGAGAGTCCGTCGAACTTCACGCCGCAGCGCTAACGCTGAGATTAGTGACTCTTGGAACCTCCGATAATGTGACTCATCCTCGAAGGAGACGCTTATCCGACGACGATGACGCGATACCGAGAAGTCATACCAACACACGAAGGGTTGCTCCGCATTCATGCCGATGAGTTGAACTATCGTGCCGGGGTACGAAAATCTCGAAGAGAAGTTCTCAATTGAACACGCATTGTCCGTGTTCTCAAACTAATCAAGGCGTGTTGTCGTAATGTAACCGCACCGAGCCACCAAGAAGGCCGCTTTGATAGGCTTGGCAACAAAATGCCGAAGATCGGAGTCTCAAAGGCTTATATGACCAACAGAGGGTTGGGATACGAATCCTCCTCGAAGATGAATGCTCGTGGTCGATTGATAATAATCCACCCTATGAGGGAGATGGACATTCGCCCGACTCTTCGCTTGGGATTCTCGACACCACCTGAGAAGCCAAGGCTTTAATGTCAAATATGGCTACTGGCCGATCCCGCATCGTTGAGAGTGATGAAGACATGCCAACATGGGAAGACCCATGGATCCATCAACTCCAAGAGCAGCTTGGGGATAGGTTCGAACAAAGAGAACCCCCACTAAGGACGAGGTAGTCCGATTAATATGGGTGATGAAGAGCATCCTAAACTCATAAACATCGCAATACTTCCCTTGGAAGAAAAGGAAGAGTTGATTGCCCTAATCGTGAGTATATCGATGTATTCACCGAGTTACGAGGACATGCCAGACTCGACCCTAATGTGGCAACACATCGCCTCAACATCAAGGCGGATGTCAAACCCGCAAGCAACAAAGAAGACGGTTTCGCCCACAAATATTGGAGGCAATTGTTGACGGCGAAGAAACTCATAGAATCGGATTCATCGAGGAAATTCAACATCCGGATTGGGTGGCGAATATAGTCCCGGTCATGAAGAAGAATGGGTCGATTAGGATTTGTGTCGACTACAGAGACCTCAACGCGGCTTGCCCGAAAGGTGACTTTCCTCTCCCAATCACTGATGTCATAGTTGACAACACGTGTGGATTTGAAAGAATGTCCTTTATGGATGGCTTTTCGGGGTATAATCAAATCAAGATGCACCCCGATGACGCCAAACACACGGCGTTCAGAACGCCCATCGGCATATATTGCTACACGGTCATGCCGCTCGGCCTCAAAATGCCGCGCAACATACCGTAGAGCAATGACGAGATTTTCCAGATCATCTTCGAAAACGGCCGAATGCTACGCCGACGATTTGGTCGTGGAAAAGCCGTGACAAAGGAGATCACATCAAAGATCTTAGAACGGTATTCAACTCATGCGACTCATCGCCTAAAGATGAACCCCGCCAAATCCTTCCTTGGGATGTCCAAGTAAGTGTTCTCGGTTTTGTCGCCACCGACAAAGGAATCCACGCCGATCCCGACAAAGTGAAAGCGATTCAAGAGTTGCAACCTCCGAAATGAGAACTCGGGGTTAAGCATGACAGGTGACATCCGACGGTTCATATCGAACCTATCGTGAAGTGCCAACCGCTCTCAAAGTTGAACAAGAAGGGCGGTCATATATTTGGGACGACGCCGTAAGGCATTCAAGAGATCAAGTCTTATCTCGCTAAACCTCCTCGTTTTGTAGCACCGCTGTCGGAAAACCGCTTTTGATCTACGCCAAGGCAACGGATCACTCGTTAAGCGCTTTACTCGCGCAAGACGACGATAGCGTCACAGCGTGCGGTATTATTCGAGTTTAACATTAGTCGGTGCGAGTCTCGATATCCAATGGTCGAAGCAAGGTTTTCATTAGTGTTCGCGATTCAAGATGCGACACTATTTAGCCTGACAAACGATTTATGTTATCTCTAACGAACCGTCCGAATATTTATGACCCTTACTCAATGAGTTGGCGCTGGCTTAAATGGGCCTTGCTCTTGTCCCAATATGACTTGTATTTCAAACAACGTAAGTCACCAAAGGACAAGCGATTTAGATCTTTGGTCGCCACCGATGACGACGCAGCTGAGCTATATGATGATCTTCCGGATGAAGTCCACGGTTAACACTACATCGCACCAACAAATATGGCGATTGTATTTTGATGGAGCTTCGGCCACCAATGTGGCGAAAATTCCTGATGTTCTAAAATCTCTCACGAGTCGGAGTTGTCTTGATTTCCGGAATCATGTCATGCCCGTGCATATTCACTCACCGAACCTCGCTCCAATAACGAGTCAATACAACGCTACTTATTGGACTTAGTTTCGCCAAGGAGCCGGGGTCAATATCTCGCCGCACGGCGATTCGCAATTGATAGTTAAGGTGTTCGTGGTGACTACGGTCGAACTGATCTAATCCCCTATCATCAGATAGCTGTTGAAATAGCAGACTCATTCGAAGAGTTTTTCATCGAATATATCCCGCGCCTCCAAAACGCTTATGCGGATGCACTGGCGGCGTTAGCTGTGTCGTTAGCACAACCTTCCGAGACCGAACAACTAGTTACGGTCAGGACTCACCAACTCTTCGTACCATTATACGATGAGGCACAAGAAGATAAAGGGCTAATTACCAAAGAAGTACATGCAACCCAAACCAAGTTGGAGCCCCGAGATTGGCGCTTTCCTATCATCGACACGCCTACATGGTATTCTACCGTAAGACGGAAGGAGAGAGAGTCAATCCGCTAAGAGCTCCAAGATTCTTTTATGACACTCAAACCCGTGACGCTATATCGCCGAGGGTACGATGGTCTTTGTTCGATGCCTCTCAAACAAAGAGGCAGAGAGGTCCTTCGGAAGCACACGAAGGTGAATGTGGTGCACACCACCGGTCCCAAGCTCTACGATCGAATCGAGAATGGGCTACCGCCAACAATGATTAATGACGCGTCGAAGCACGCCGAAATGCCATGCGGTCAAATTCACGCGAATTATATGCACAGCCCGAAAGGGCCTTGCATCCTTCTCACATCCCGCCATTCGAGACATGGGGAATGGACGTCGAGGTCCCATTTTTCCTCCGTCGGTCAAAGGCGATCGGTTTATTCTAGCGATCACCGACATTCCAAGTGGGCGTATAATCCCGCTAAAAGAAGTCAAGGCGAAGTACCGTCGCCAATTTATCAAACACCATGTCATTTATCGACACGGTGTTCCAAGACGGATCGTGCATGACAACGGTCCCCAATTCATCGCAATTCCTTCATCGTTTTATGAAAAGTTCAAAATACAAGATGTCGCTACGATGCCTTATAATCCAAAGAAGAAATGGATTAGCCAAGCATTCAACAAGACGATTATCAAAATTGCCGAAGCTTGTGAAGAGTAACAAGCGAGACCGATGATAAACTCGAGAAGCACTTCCGCATCGCACGATCAGACGCGACGCCAACCGAAAGACCCCGCACTTCGGTTTACCGGCAAGGCCCTGGAAATTCAGATTCGCCACTTCGCGACGCCTTTCAACAGATGACGACCGAAGAACAACATCAAAACGCCTCAAGAGCTTGAGATGTTAGATGAGAAGCTCGAGGCTCAACAATGCATTGAGTTCTACCAAGCTAGGATGTCGAGGGCTTTCAACAAGAAAGTTCGACAGAGAACCTTTAAAGAAGGAGATTTGGTCCTCGCCGCCGACTCCACCAATAATCCTCACTTCCAAAAGAAAGGTAAATTCAACCTAAATGGGAGGGTCCGCTTATAATAGAAATGGTCTACTTCGCCAACAATGATTAATGACGCGTCGAGCACGCCGAAATGCCATGCGGTCAAATTCACGCGAATTATATGCACCAGCTCCCGAAAGGGCTTGCATCCTTCGGCCACATCCCGCCATTCGAGACATGGGGAATGGACGTCGAGGTCCCATTTTTCCTCCGCTTGGCCAAAGGCGATCGGTTTATTCTAGCGATCACCGACATTCCAAGTGGGCGTATAATCCCGCTAAAAGAAGTCAAGGCGAGTACCGTCACAATTTATCAAACACCATGTCATTTATCGACACGGTGTTCCAAGACGGATCGTGCATGACAACGGTCCCCAATTCATCGCAATTCCTTCATCGTTTTATGAAAAGTTCAAAATACAAGATGTCGCTACGATGCCTTATAATCCAAAGAAGAAATGGATTAGCCAAGCATTCAACAAGACGATTATCAAAATTGCCGAAGCTTGTGAAGAGTAAACTTAGACCGATGATAAACTCGAGAAGCACTCGGCGATCGCGACGATCAGACGCGACGCCAACCGGAAAGACCCCAGCACTCTCGGGTTTACTGCGCGGCGCTTCTCCGCTGGAAATTCAGATTCGCCACTTCGCGACGCCTTTCAACAGATGACGATCAAGAACAACATCAAAACGCCTCAAGAGCTTGAGATGTTAGATGAGAAGCTCGAGGCTCAACAATGCATTGAGTTCTACCAAGCTAGGATGTCGAGGGCTTTCAACAAGAAAGTTCGACAGAGAACCTTTAAAGAAGGAGATTTGGTCCTCGCCGCCGACCACCAATAATCCTCACTTCCAAAAGAAAGGTAAATTCAACCTAAATGGGAGGGTCCGCTTATAATAGAAATGGTCTACTCCAATGGTGCATATCGCCTAATTACCCAAATGGCGACCGCAATTAATGCCGATAATGGGAAGTTCTCAAGAAATACTACCCTTAGTATTCAGATAACCCGCCTCGACGGGAAGTTCCTCGTGGGATATTTCACCCACTTTTCTTGAAGATAACCCTAGATTTGTCCTCCATCATAATTTTCCCCGCCGATCAAATTCCTTGACGGTAGGTCTATAAATTTTCTGGTACATTACCAAAATCCCCTCTTGATTTCGTCTATGAACAAAAGGCCCAATCGAAATCCCTTTTACGCCGGAGATAGAATATAAAATTCTTCCTCTCCGAGCATCCGACCCCTTTCGTGATAAACGGAGGGGTTCTTTCCATCTTTATCTTAGGTAGCGCCGACTGAAGGTATGCGCCGGATTTTCGCACCGTGTTGTCCGAATCAAGGTCACCGAAGTCTTTTCGGTTCTCGGAGTGGAGATCCCACTTAGTTCCATCTTCATCTTAGGTAGCGCCGACTCAAGGTATAGGCCGATTTTCGCACTGTGTTGTCCGAATCAAGGTCACCGAAGTCTTTTCGGTTCTCGGAGTGGAGATCCCACTCTTAGTTCCATCTTCATCTTAGGTAGCGCCGATCAAGGTATGCGCCGGATTTTCGCACCGTGTTGTCCGAATCAAGGTCACCGAAGTCTTTTCGGTTCTCGGAGTGGAGATCCCACTCTTAGTTCCATCTTCATCTTAGGTAGCGCCGACTGAAGGTATGCCGATTTTCGCACTGTGTTGTCCGAATCAAGGTCACCGAAGTCTTTTCGGTTCTCGGAGTGGAGATCCCACTCTTAGTTCCATCTTCATCTTAGGTAGCCGATCAAGGTATGCGCCGGATTTTCGCACCGTGTTGTCCGAATCAAGGTCACCGAAGTCTTTTCGGTTCTGAGTGGAGATCCCACTCTTAGTTCCATCTTCATCTTAGGTAGCGCCGATCAAGGTATGCGCCGGATTTTCGCACCGTGTTGTCCGAATCAAGGTCACCGAAGTCTTTTCGGTTCTCGAGTGGAGATCCCACTCTTAGTTCCATCTTCATCTTAGGTAGCGCCGACTGAAGGTATGCCGATTTTCGCACTGTGTTGTCCGAATCAAGGTCACCGAAGTCTTTTCGGTTCTCGAGTGGAGATCCCACTCTTAGTTCCATCTTCATCTTAGGTAGCCGATCAAGGTATGCGCCGGATTTTCGCACCGTGTTGTCCGAATCAAGGTCACCGAAGTCTTTTCGGTTCTGAGTGGAGATCCCACTCTTAGTTCCATCTTCATCTTAGGTAGCCGACCAAGGTATAGCGCCGGATTTTCGCACCGTGTTGTCCGAATCAAGGTCACCGAAGTCTTTTCGGTTCTCGGAGTGGAGATCCCACTTAGTTCCATCTTCATCTTAGGTAGCCGACCAAGGTATACGGATTTTCGCACTGTGTTGTCCGATCAAGGTCGCCTCGAAGTCTTTTCGGTTCTCGGAGTGGAGATCCCACTCTTAGTTCCATCTTCATCCTAGGTAGCGCCGACCGGTTGCCGGATTTTCGCACCGTGTTGTCCGAATCAAGGTCACCTCGAAGTCTTTTCGTTTCTGAGTGGAGATCCCACTCTTAGTTCCATCTTCATCTTAGGTAGCCGATCGGTGCATAAGGCCGATTTTCGCACTGTGTTGTCCGAATCAAGGTCACCTCGAAGTCTTTTCGGTTCTGAGTGGAGATCCCACTCTTAGTTCCATCTTCATCCTAGGTAGCGCCGACTGAAGGTATGCGCCGATTTTCGCACTGTGTTGTCCGAATCAAGGTCACCGAAGTCTTTTCGGTTCTGAGTGGAGATCCCACTCTTAGTTCCATCTTCATCTTAGGTAGCTACCGATCAAGGTATACGGATTTTCGCACTGTGTTGTCCGAATCAAGGTCACCTCGAAGTCTTTTCGGTTCTGAGTGGAGATCCCACTCTTAGTTCCATCTTCATCTTAGGTAGCCGACCAAGGTACGCCAGATTTTCGCACTGTGTTGTCCGAATCAAGGTCACCCGAGTCTCTTCGCTCTCTGAGTGGAGATCCCACTCTTAGTTCCATCTTCATCCTAGGTAGCGCCGACTGAAGGTATGCGCCGATTTTCGCACTGTGTTGTCCGAATCAAGGTCACCCGAGTCTCTTTCGGTTCTGAGTGGAGATCCCACTCTTAGGTCCACCTTTCATCTTAGGTAGCCGACCAAGGTACGCCAGATTTTCGCACTGTGTTGTCCGATCAAGGTCGCCTCGAAGTCTTTTCGATTCCTACGGTAAGGAATCAAGCCTCATCCCTGAAATAGAACACATTCTTCCTTTCCCACCTCAATCAATCTTTTTCCTGCTCAGCCATTCTCCTCCAAAAGAGGACACCAAGGTTCATCTTGGGGCATTTTATCCCAAGCATAAGAAGGGATAAAGCCAACGCCACACGCTGCTGTCGGTTTAGTCTTTCTCCGATTGAAGAAGACACCGTAGTTCGACTGGGGCATTTTATCCCGGCCTAAGAAGGGATAAAGCCAACGCCACACGCTGCTGTCGGTTTAGTCTTTCTCCATTGAAGAAGACACCGAGTTCGATTCGGGTATTTTATCCCGGCCTAAGAAGGGATAAAGCCAACGCCACACGCTGCTGTCGGTTTAGTCTTTCTCCGATTGAAGAAGACACCGAGTTTGATTCGGGTATTTCATCCCAAGCCTAAGAAAGGATGAGTCTACGGTAACACGCTGTCGTTAGTCTTCCGTGAAAAAGACGAAGCCTCACGATTCAACATCGTAGCATTAAGTCCGAGAGAGTTTCATTCTTTAGCACAACGTTGTGTGTAGAACGGATTTAGATAATCTACATGCTAGCCCAACTCAAACGGTAGTTGGTAAAGGCTAATCAAACCCGCTGAGGGTCGGGTTGGCTAATAACCCTAAAGTCAACGCCACACGCTGTTTCCGCTTAGTCTTTTTCCGATTGAAGAAGACACCGAGTTCGACTGGGGCATTTTATCCCGGCCTAAGAAGGATAAAGCCAACGCCACACGCTGTCGCTTAGTCTTTTTCCGATTGAAGAAGACACCGAGTTCGATTCGGGGTATTTCATCCCGGCCTAAGAAGGATAAAGCCAACGCCACACGCTGTCGGGTGGTCTCTTGCCCGTAAAAGAGTAATGTAAACCTATGTATTCAATATCATAGCAACAAGTCTAGAAGAGTTTCATTCTTTAGCACAACGCCACGCGCGGAACGGATCCGTGATAATCCGCGACGCTAGCCCAACTCAAACGGTGGTTGGTAAAGGCTAATCAAACCCGTTGATGGCTGAGGGTTTGCCAAAAATCCTATAAGTATTATGGTTAATTATTTCTGACGAAGTAAAAGAATCATAATAAATAATGAAAGGAATAAATCTTATTCATTTAAATATAAAAGGAGCTACAACTGTTTAAACATCAAGTCTATGACAAAGGATTTGTTGTTCGAGCTGAGACACTTCACCATTGTAAGCCTGGTGGAGTTCTTCCCGCAACTCGCTCAAGGACTCCTCATCTGTTCGTCTTCATGGTTGCCTCCTCGAAGCTCGCCTTCGCTTCGACAGATCGAGCTCCCTAGACGCAACGGTGAGGGCTTCTTCCTTGTTGGCCTTGGCCACCCAAACCGCCATCTTATCTTCTCAAGATGGAGCTCTCCCCGAAAGATATCCTCTCCGCGACTCGCCACGATATCGGCCTGTGGATAGGGAAGAATATTTCAAAGAACAACCGCCCGAGCTGATCGGCGCTGTCTTCCGTGATCGACCTCGAGCCCAAGAAAACACGAGCATCGCGCCATGCCTCTAAACGCTGAAATTGATGAGTAGCATATGAGGAAGCCCCTACCCAGCACTTTTGCAGCCTCCGAATCTTTCCTCCGTGATGGCCGAGGTCGTCAACAATGGCTCGAGCTATGGGGAACCCATATCCCGTATCAAAGCCATCCGGGATCAAGCAAAGGCCTGAATCGATGAAGAGAAAGCCCGCCATGAAGGACCTTTTCATCACAAGTTCACCAAAGAAAAGAACGAGCGATTTCCAAACAGATAATAAGATGGGATGGATCTTCATCCAAGATCAACGCCTCACCGATCATGGAGTCGAGATGTAGGCTCTGCACAGAAGAAGAGAGGACTTTAGGATTCTTAGTAAAAATGAGCAAAAGCTTATTTGGCTAAAAGACCCTTACCCGCCTCCTTCGTGTAGTTTCGTGAGGCTAGCGAAGTCTACCGTAGGCGATCTATCGCCGATGTCGCCAACCGCTGAGCCCTCGCGCAGTTCATCTATCTCAACGGTCGCCGTGGTAGCCGATTCTCGAGAAAGCTTAATGAAAGAGGGTACTTGTCACGACAAATGGAATGTCTCAGCCTCTTTAATTATAGTGGTATTGGCCAAACTACCGGTCCTATAATTAACCAAGAGAAAATTCATACCTTCTTCGGGATGGTAGTTTCAAGTAAATCTTCACCGAATGCTGTCGCCTTGTGACCAAGTGCGCAATGTGTCATCCATGGAAGTACTACCGTGATAAACCACCGCCACGAGATCCTCCATTGAGAAGTCCGAAAAAGAAGGCATTAGGAAAGCTAATGCAATTAAGACTAACAATAGGTAAAGTTACTTACCTCCTACGTGTGATTAGTCGGCCTAGTCTCGTTTGTGCATTTGTCTCCGCAATCTCTAAAAGAACAAAAAGCAAAGAGGCAATTAGTGGGGGTACAAATCCCGAGTCATTCCATTCTCGCATTCGCCACCCAGAAGAGGAATTATCGATGTTAGATGTACCTTGGTCCGCCGGATCAGGTCCTACATCGGCCTCCTCCGCCATAGCTCCATACATTTGTTGAGTAAAACTGGCTCAAGATGAGCGTAACTGGCTCAAAGAAAATTGTGGTGAGCAAAATCAAAGCCGTGATCATAATCCCTAGAACCCCGCATGCTAACGGAGAAATGTCAGCCTTCAAAATTCAAAATTTCAGATTTCATCACGGTGAATTATTACTCCGCCACCATCGAACATTACCGGTCAAGTCTATATCAAAGGACCGAGGATTCACGTGATTCTTGTGGGCTAGCCTCTTTCGCTTAACCCTTGAGAGGGTCGAATTCTTCCTCTTCAATGATTTTCCAAAATTCAATTGGATGAGAACTCTAATGGAAAGGATGAGAAAACGAAAGGGAAAAGGAGAAAGTACCGAGGTCCTTCTCATGAGCTGCAGCCTCCGCTTGGTCCTCTCCTAAAGTAGCAGCACCAGAGTCGTGGAATTCCCCCTCAGCCTCAATTGGTGGATGAGATTGCCGGCGCTTCCTCTGAACTTGAGCGGCATCTGGAGATGTCCGAGTGTCGGCTCGCAACGATGCTTCGGCCACCAGGTCTGAGATAGCCCTCACAGGGACTGGCTCGTTAGCTACTAATAGCCAACTACAATGAAGGAATGTCGACTCCAGCTGACGGTCTGAGCTCGGGAGACTGAATCTAGCACCGGTACATCCCATGACGCTCCACAACCATGCTCGAAGGCCATCCACAAGTCCACCTCGAAGTTCGAGTCGTTTGCCTGGTTCCCAACATAAAGTTGGTCGTAACCGAATTGGCGGCAAAACGACAGGGAAAATAAGGCTCAATGAAGCATTCCTCCTTTACTCGGAAAGTGAGATACCCTGGCCTAATATTCACTAGCCAGTTGAAACAGCCAATGTCAAGTGAAGTCTGCTGTGTCTTCGGCACCTCCTCGTCAACCAAGGACTCACCATATTGACCGAGAATCGAGGAAAACATCCGAAAGATCCACCCTTTGTGAATCAGACTGCTTCTTGATCTCGCAAAACCACGCCCCTTCCATCTGCAATCCCTACCAACCGTAAGAAAGGAGTAGACGAACTCGTGGAACCCGGTGCCGACATCATGTCGGGACGATGAAGGACCAACCGTGCCATCAAATAGGTATATGGGAGTTCTACTCGGACGGAAGGGATACGCGATGATGGCTCGCCCTCTCTCGGTAAACGCCAACTATATGCCGCAATCCACGGTGAATACCGCCACCATCACCTAAGGAGAGAAAGTTCCTTATTGTGGGCGAAGTTGAACTGCAGGTAAAGGACCTCCAAAGGTAAAGCATCATCGATTGATATGGAACCACACTTCTTTGAGCCGATTGCAAGATAGCCCGCTAGAAGAGTTTTCTACCGATAGGCTTCACCGCATGCCACGTAAAGGTCGCGAACTTGGTCCCCGGCGAAAGCCTTCTTTGGCGAAGCCGAAGCGATAAGAGTTAGCCTCGACTTCTCGACGCTTTGTTAACCTTCAAGGAGTGAGCGTGATAGTTCACATATTTCCTCGCCGATTTGTCCTCCAAATGCCGGAACAAGTAATTGGCAACCGCTTTAGACTCACTCACATTTCTTGGCGCAAGGTTCGACAATGAGCTATATAGTAATGACAAGTGAGATCCCATAAAGTCTTATAACGATCGGGCGTGGTGTTCCTTCAAACCGCCTGCCTCGATTGAGGGAAAGTACTCGATATAGCATCTTCCCATGGGTAGACCGAAATACGGTACATCTCATGCAAAGCCAACCCCAACTCGCCATGTTTAGTGAAAACGATTCAACTGGATTATAAAGCTCGAATAAGGTGAAGAAATGGTTGGCACTGATTGGAAGGCCATACATGGTGGCACTAATCGTCAATACGCACCGCAAGCACGGCTCTCCATCCCATCTACCGAGGACGAAGTGGTCAGCGACCCCACCGCTTACTTGACGAAAGTGTACCCACCAAGAATCTATGATCGACGACGCATCTCTCACCCCAATTTAGCAAGGCGATTCTTCAAAGTCGAGGCAGAACAAAAGCTCATCACGGGCGGTGTGTCCAAACTCTACAACCCTGTGGTGAAGGCCGATGACGCGATTCCTCGCTGGAACCCTCGAACCGGCCGCCGGGTAATAAACCCACAATGAATATGATCATGCTCCTCGTCGACGCCATGACATACGGCGGTCACAAAGATGGTGTCTAAGGTCGGTCAACGAGCCGACGAGGTATCCGAAATATACAAGGCCTCCGCCGCCTTTGTTCAACCACCTCTCACTCTCGATAAGAGTCAGATCCGATCCTTAACCGAAGTCGCCAATAGATAACTGCTTTTCGCAGGTTCTCGAGAGCCGGTGTCCCTACGAGCGGCGATCGGTGACCAATCGTCGGAGAATGCGGAACTCCTCAAATACGTACCGATCGCTCACGATGTGCCGGGCGCAAATCGAGGCGAGATAAAATCGCAGATCATCACACATGGAATAATAGTCACTATGACGCCCATCGCATGAGGGCCGAAAAGCTCCCCGAGGAATAATCAATCAAATCGTAAAATATTCGCTAGTAAATGGCGCTGAATTCATCTTACATAGATTGAGTCACGACCTTATAACGGTATGACGATTTCATCCAGATAATATTCTGAGAACGAAAAATATAGCCGCGTAATCCAAGCGGCAATATATTCCGTTCTACAGGGCGAGAGTACGGTGTGAAATCGCTCCCGTTAAAAACATCGAGACGGGTGATCTTTGAAGCCTCAATCCTCACGAAGGAGAATCTCAGCTCTTCCCAATCGCCTCACAAAGGAGAACGAAGCGGGGTCATAACGAGAATACACAATCTGAAGCGTCGATCCTCACGAAGGAGAATCTCGGCTCTTCCCAATCGCCTCACAAAGGAGAACGAAGCGGGGATACAACGCATATATGTACGAGAATACGATGACGCTGGCACACCACCGAAAGAAGGAGGCGTGCATTCACGCGCCGTGCGAGTTGATCGACTCCTCGGAACGCGTGATCTTCCCGACGACATCGGAAACTGCAAAAGAAGACAAATAAAGTCAGATATGCAGTTGAAAATCAACAAAAAGGCATCAAAAGTCCCGCTTGGTCGACATGGTCTATCAATCATGACCGAGCATCAACGGACACGCCAACAAAACAACGACGACCACATTCAATTCGGTGCCCAGCGCATCGAAGCTAAAGCCCAGCCGGGCCAGCGCGACGGCCGCTGACCGAAGCGCCACGGCCAAGTCGGCCATTAACTGAAGGCCGGTTAGCGACCGAAGCGCCACCGGGTCGCTCGGTCACAACTGAAGGCCAAGGCCAGCGCCATACGACCGAAGCACCGGCCATTGGCGCCGTTTCGCCGGCTGCCGTCTGGACCTCCGGCCACGTCGAACTCAACGCCGACACCCTAAGGAATTCGGGCCTTCCCTCAAGGCATGAAAAAAGGGAGGAGAAAGAATTTGTAAAATCCTCGTACACACCTTGTAGTCTGGAAGAAAGAAGACGACACGAGGCGAGAAAATAAGAGGAAAACACAGAGGGGCCGCCTAGGTCAGCAAGAAAGAGGCCTTGTGGGTATTTATAACAACCCCATATGGACCCAATCCTCTTTGAACAAGGACTCCTATTTGGCAAGAAGTAGGAATTCTAATTGGAGCCCAAATCAACTCTAATTAGGACTCTAATCAGCCCCTAATTAAGAGTCCTAATTGGAACCTTATCCGGATGTCAAATTAGTGCCAAATCAGTCCGTTGATTGACTCCTACTCCCTCCGCCAAGTTTGGAAAGATTCTGAAGATTTATTCTAATAACACCCCTAGTTCCCCATCGACATCAACGCCTAATCCTACTCCAACCGATTACGAGTATAAACCGCTTCCTAATTTGTCGAAGTTCCCTAAGAATATTCTCACAAGAAATATTCTTAGGGATAACTCGATCGTGCGGATTGCATCGACGCCGATCAACGCGTCGCCTAATCCTACTCCAACTAGGATTACGAGTATAAACTGTTTCCTAATTTGTCGAGAAGTTCCCGGAAGAATATTTTCACAACAAATATTCTTAGGGATAATTCGATCGTGCGGATTGCATCGACGTAAACCAACGCGTCGCCTAATCCTACTCCAATCAGGATTACGAGTATAAACTGTTTCCTAATTCGTTGAGAAGTTCCCAGAAGAATATTCTCACAAGAAATATTCTTAGGGATAACTCAATAACCCTCAATTTTCTCCTATTGTGGAACCTTAAAGAGGGATAAATTGACGAATTCTGACGAGGCTTATATTGACGACGACAACGCTTCTACTCAAAAGACTCCTCCCATCGCATCAATGCCACCGTATGCTAAGGCCTAGGCCTATCGGTCAACAGTTTGGAACGGGAATAAATTCCTCCCACTATGGATAATAGTACTCCAAAGAAGGAGTAATGCAAGAGCGACGCCAACCAACGCTGGCCGTCGCCAAAAATTTACCGATCAACGGCTCGAATCCACACCGTCAAAGCCGCGACTCGTCGAATCGAAGCTAGGACGAGGGTTGAAACCCAAATGGTCTCCTCGCTTCGACAAGGAATCCCTGAGTATATCTCCATGAAAGATCAGTCCTCCCCGTGGTTAAACTAACAACACACGGATGACGGAAGAATTAGCCGATTGAGGGTTATGAAATTCCGTGTACTCGACACCCAATGTGTCGCCAACAAGGAGTTCGCCGACATACGGAGAAGTCCAAAGTCCGATGGTTAGTCAAACAACGACCAACCGACACGAAGTTACAAACAAAACTCACCCACCGCTTGAATCAAGATAACAAGCGGTCGACAATAAATGCAAAGACCGCGGATCTTATCAGAATCCTACAAAGAACCGGATGATCCGAAAGAATCGAAGACTTGAAGCTATCTTTGGGACCCCTAATCAAGGTCAAGACCATCATGTCCAAAGCATCCTGCACTCATTAAGAATTGAGACCGAGACGCTTTGAGGGGTATCAGAGGGCTGAAAAATACTTACAAGATCTCGAAACCAACTCGCGATGTGGAGTCACGAATGACAACCCATCGAATGATACGGACGTCGAATCGTTATACGAACTCGACGGCGAACTCCACAAGCACGGCTTAAACCGGACTTGAATAGACGATCGATCTCGTGACCGCTGAGCCGAACGAACCAAGAATTAGTCCCTAATCAAATACGCATTAAACTTAAGCCCGAGATGAAAAATGCCGGAAAACGAATTAAAACGACGCCAAATGGCGAAGGCGCATTCTACCAACTTGGCGAGGTACCTCTACAGTGGTCAAGTAGTCTACCACTTTGTCGAGCCACCTCGCCAATTTGGCCGAGGTGACTCGCCAGTGGAAGCCGAGGTGGCTCGCCACCATGGCCGAAGCCACCTGCCAAGTGGTCGAAGACAAAACACCCGAAGTTGTATAAATAGGGGTGTCATCTTCGAGAGGGGTGGCCTGCCTTTGAAGAGAGATTTTGGAGTCCGGTCCGGGATTTCGAGGCTTCCTGAGGCTTGGATTCTTGGGGATTTGGAAGAGCTCGGACTTCAAGAATTCTTGCGAGATCTAACGGTAATCGGCGACGGTCCCGAAAGCAAAAACAGTACAAAGGATCGACGATCTTCTACTTAAAGGTAACCGAATTGGTCGAACTACAGATACCCTCTAGGTTAAGCTTCGCCTTAATCTCGTGGATAGCCTGCGGATTTCTCCTAGTAGATCTCACCCGCCCGGCGATCCTCTCCTTCGTGAGTGTGATCCCCGGCTCATCCTCTCCTTCGTGAGTGTGATCCTCAGCGCTTCGCTTCTTCGTGGAAACGAGCCCCCTGACGCCTCAGAAGTTCTAGAACCCGGTTTACACCTGATTGAATTGCGGTGGTCCACGGACACAAAAGTCCCCCACGTGCAAAGAACCTGACGCCAGGACCTCGATATAAGTAGATCCTCGTGTTTGTTCAAAAGGATAAAAGTTGTAATCTTTTTGATTTTCATTGTAAGCCTTAAAATAAAAGGCTTATATTTCTTTGAATTTGTTTCAGCGAATCAAGTTTGTAACAGTTCAAATCAATGACAATCATCCCAACTTTTATCGCGAACACAGTTATGGTACTATGACCTTACTGGCATTAAGAAGCCAGTAATGGGAAGTATGATACGGTCTCCCCTCACAAATTGGGTGAAACTGGGAGAAGTTGGGGGATCCCTTCGATTGGCCATAGTGAAAACTAGAGATAAGCAAGCTACTATAAAGCATCCAGAGTTCCATGGCCAAGTTCAAAGGCTTGAGAATATTTTTAGAGTACCAGGTAGAGGGGTGCTGGGAAAGGAGCAGGAGAAGGAGAAAGATAAGAAGGCTCCAAGAGAAGAAGAAAGAAGAAGAGAAGAAGAGGAGAGAGAGAGAGAGAGGAGAGAAGAATAAGGAGCCGGCTGCTAGAGTCACCGGCAGGGCACGTAGCCCAAGACATCCTATCCCCAAATACAAAAAGAAGAGGGGATCAAAAGATGATATCACTATTGAAGGATGGGTAAGCATTGTAAATAATACTCTATCTTGGATTTTAATTATTTTTTATTTTAAATATTTAAATAATACTCTATCTGCCTATTGCATAGACCATGCCACATAATATTGATGAGGTCGAGCAGCACAATGAGGTAGTTGATCAAATGGAATTGCCTCAGCAACTGCGTTATTGGAAGATGATCGCGATATATAATCAAAATTACGTCGCGACCAAGAGAAGAAATACAAAGATCGTGTGTGCCGACGGACTACGATATCTCTCTATCTATAAAAGTGGCTTCTTCCATTGCCGGAGAAGGTCGAGAGGAGCTCAAGAATGCTCGAAAGAAGCTTCATCAGATATAACAATAAGAGGCTGACGGGAGAGATGTCCAGCCCAACAATGGAGCAACAAACATGTACAGGTTAGACCCTTTTCTCTCAACATGTACAGGTTGTTAAGGATAGAGATTGGTTGTTAGGGTTACGGGATGGTTGTTAAGGTTACGGTTTGATTGTTAAGGTTACTGATTTGTTGTTAAGTTTACGGATTTGTTGTTAAGTTTACCTATTGGTTGTTAAGTATATGTATTGGTTGTTAAGGTTGGTTGTTAAAATTTTAAATAATTATAATTTTTTGACTCAGGTACTTCACGAGACGCGGCTGACATTGAGATGGAGAGGGAATTCGCTCAACCTGACTTCTCTGACATTGATACGGAGAGGGAAGGCACTCGACAAGGGGAAGTCGCTCCAACAGAGAAATTCCCTCCAGCTAATACTTTTACTGACATTGAGAAGCAAGTTTGTACAGGTTAGTACGTGGGAATTACGGATTGGTTGTTAAGGTTTGAGGTACGTTGTGAAGAAAATGCTAATTACTTTTTTTTGACTCAGGCACTCCACAGGACGTGGGTGCTAGGGAAGACCCTCCAACAGAGAGTTTCCCTCCAGCTGATACCATTAATATTGATACGAAGAGGGAAGGTCCTCGACCAGAGGAAGTCCCTGCACAATCAGGAGCTAACTTATTTTTTGAGGAGGAAGATGACGAAGTTCCTCTCATTTTGCAAAGGAAGAAGAGAAAGACGCACTGCACGCCCGTCACTCTAAAAGAAGCAGAACAAAAAGAAGAGTGAAGCCTTCCAAACATGTAATTACCCCTTACACTGAGGGGAAGAAGAAGGCAGACAAAGAAAAATAAATTGTGGGGGAAAAGGAAATAATAGAAGTGGGGGAAAAGGGATCGGAATTGCGTCCTCCCATGGCTATGGTGTGATCCCCGCTCAATTTGAAAAACCATCATGAGTTATCCTATGAGTGAGGAAGAAGAAAAGTTCAGGGATGACTTAAACAAAGGCATTCCCTTTCCTGAAGGTTTCATCATAAAATTTTATGATGAGTACCCCACATTTTTTCATAATTATAAGGTATCGGTAGATGTTGCTGCCCTGCTGACAGAAGAGGAGAATAAAGCTCTCAATCATTTCTGTATTTGTAGGTGCAACAAGTAAGTATTTATCTCATATTATAATTTTATTATTTTGCCTTTAAGGTTGTCCCCTTATTGTTAGGTTTACAGCTTGGTTGTTTAGTTTACGGTTTGGTTGTTAAGGTTACGGATTTGTTGTTAAGGTTACGGATTTGTTGTTAAGGTTACTGATTTATTACCGATTTATAGTTAAGGTATATTAATTGTTTCATTCTTTTTGCAGAGTATTTAAAGTGTACAAAACTCAGTGGGCAATTATTGACAGATTTGAGCTTCTGAACATCTTACGTGGTGGTCGACTTGTTGATTCTGTAAGCTAAAATTTATTCTTAATAATTAATTTGAAGGAGGCTTTTATGTTACCATTATTTTATGTTACTATTATTTATTCTTGGTTGTTTGTTATCTTCTAGGTTAATGAATCGCTAATTAAAACAATACGTGAATGGCAGAATATGCCTCAGAACCAATCATGTCGCCAAAAATATGGTTTGGTCTCTGTTTTCTTTTCAGTAAGTATCTATATCTTTGCAGAGATAGGTCTATTCAATTCATGTTAAAAGTGGTGACGGTCTAATTCACGATTCTGACATACAATACTTGTGGATGAAGGAATACCTGACTACAAGGGCATATGATATCTTCATCAAAAGTTTCATCGATCAAGGAATTACCAACCTATTAGTTCCCATTGTTAAAAATGATCATTGGCATCTCCTGGAGTTTGATCTAGAAAATAATGTTGCGCGCCATTATGACTCCTTGATAGATCGAACTGGACATATGGAACCTGTGATGAACATCATTAAAGCCTTCAACTACATTAAAGCTGGCTTCGACGAGAATAATTTGTACAGCTTTTTTAATCCAATCCCAGTTCCAAACGAGATACAAAAGGGATCGTAAGTTTTCTGAAACTCTTTTTCACGAATTAGGCATTGGTTGTTAAGCTTAGGCATTGGTTGTTAAGGTTAGTCATGGTTGTTAAGGTTAGGAATTGGTTGTTAAGCTTAGGCATTGGTTGTTAATGTTAGAGCTTCTTAATAATTTTTAATGGTGTATATTTATTTTATGCTAAGGTATGACTGCGGGATCTACGTCTACTTGTATATAAAAGCTATTATTCGAGGTAAAAGCGTCCTGCAACTCACACCTCAAGCTCATAACACATGGGTCATACGGTTGAGGCTAGCAGCTAAATTATTAATTGAAGGGAGAAAGATGAAAAAAGAACTCGGTGTACTTGACGATGATGACATTGAAAGCAACTCTTGGTCATAGACTGTTACTTTTTTTTTCCAAAAAGCCTTAGATATTGTAAATATTTACTTGTAAAATACAAGATTATTGTAACATACAAAAATATTGTATTTTCTTACGAATTGGTGTAAATACAAAATTGTTGGATATACCAAATTGGTGTAAATATTATAATAAGAAGTTGTTAAGATCATCTCAGATAACAATAACACTACTAAGAAGTTGTTAAGATCATCTCAGATAACAATAACACTACTAAGAAGTTGCTAGATGACAATAAAGGACTAACCTTAACAACAAACCCCTAACCTTAACAATAAATTCCTAACCTTAACAACAAACCCCTAAATTTAACAACAAACCCCTAAATTTAACAACAAACCCCTAACCTTAACAACCAATGCCTAACCTTAACAACTAAGACGTAACCTTAACAACCAACCCATAACCTTAACAATCAATGCCTAAACTTAACAACTAAGACGTAACCTTAACAACCAACCCATAACCTTAACAATCAATGCCTAAACTTAACAACTAAGACGTAACCTTAACAACCAACCCCTAACTTTAACAACAAAGGGATAACCATAACAACAAAGCTTTAGCTGATAATACAAAGACATAATCTGAATGCACAACATATTGTTAACTGATAATACAAAACGTTAGTAATTAATACATATGTTTGGCAACTAGATAGGCTCGTTGCATGTTTGTCGATTGTGACCTTCCGTGTGACATTGGGAGCACTTAACAGGATGGGTGTTCAACAACCTGTTATTTATTCGTCTAGTACATGGTCTTCCACATCTTTTTTTAGTAAGGGGAGGCTTTAACAGACGGTCTTCTGGAGGTACAGTGTGCTTCTCGTAATCTGGAATAGGATAGAGGATCGGCTCATAAGATGTTGTAAATGCTTCAACAGTCATAAACCAATCACAATATTGATAAATATCTCGTCCCATCCAAGTAATTGCAGCACAAGCGTGCTTACAAGGAATGCGTGTGATATCCCAAGACCGGCATGAACATGTCCGATTCTTCAAATCTACACGGCAAGTTTTATTAGATTCAACCTCCACAATATCTGCTGTTGAAGGTTTAATAGGTAAGGCCCATGATGAATATTATCACTCAAGACTATCTCCGCCCGACATAAGTATCCGCACCATTCACGCCATAAGCCTTCTTTCATGCATACGCTCCATGATTTGCTTTGTATCATCTCTACCAATGTAAGATTCGTAACATTCGTGCCTTTCTTATCCAAGCTGTTGAAGGACTCCAAATCAAGTCACATGGCCATACCTGTAAATCAAATGGAAAAAATCATAAGTTTGCCTGTAACCTTAACAACTACTATGTAACCTTAACAACCAAACATTAACCTTAACAATAAAAACTGTAACCTTAAGAACAAATCTGTAACCTTAAGAACAAATCTATAACCTTAACAACAAAATTGTAACCATCACAACAAAACTGTAACGTTAACATCTAAACTGTAACCGTAACAATAAAACTGTAACCTTAACAACAAAATCATAACATTAACAATTAAATTATAAATAATATTATCATACCTTATACCAGGGAAATGAGCGTTTGCCCATCTCTCCGGCGAGTAATTCATTGTAGTAACATAAGCCCTTTGATCTATCGCTACCAATTCTTTCATGTAATCATCCCATTCGGAAATTGTGTACTTATAAGCCGCGGTTTGCAATAAATCACCCAATATTTGAGCGGCATTTGCTTTGTGACCCAACTCCTTCATTTTTTTTAAAAATTCTCGACTAGATGTAGAACACACCTTAAATGGAATGCATTTGGAAAGAATTCCTCGACTGCTAACGTAATACCCTTGTCGGCATCAGAAATCATGACCTGTTGATGTGGAGGATTGTAAGGCTTTTCCCTATCATATAGTATGGTCCAAACTCCTTGTAAGAACCATTTCCAATTTTCCTCATTCTCCTAGTCGCATACGCAATAAGCAAGAGGAAATATTCCTTGGTTGTCGTCATTTCCTGTGGCACTAAGTAATATTCCTTGGTGGACGAAAGCCACGGGAAAAACCTGGCCAGACACCTAGACACCGAGAGGTGTCTCGGTGGCCGAGACACCTGATGGTGTCTCGGCCAAGCCGAACACCTAGAGGTGTCTCGGCTGGCGAGACACTAGAGGTGTCTCGGCCCCGCCGAGACACCTAGAGGTGTCTCGGCTGGCGAGACACTGATGGTGTCTCGGCCTGGCCGAGACACCTAGAGGTGTCTCGGTCAGCCGAGACACCTAGGTTTACTGGGCTCTTGGGCCCAGTTTCGACCCGTATCCACTTTGTAAGGCTATAAATAAGAGGGTAGGGGCTTATTTGCACAGATCCGAAATTTTGGAGAAGCCGAAGCTCTACCAAATTATCTTCTCACCTCGGATCCAAACTCGGGAGCGACGACCGATCTTCTTCGACACCAGATCCAGATCTCGGCGAACTCTTAAGGGCTATTATCATCCTTTGTGAGATAATCCCCAGGGCTATTATCCTCCTTCGTGAGATAATCCCCTCAAAAAGGTTCGAGAGATCGGATCTCAGATCTACACGTGATTCCTCGAGATTAAACTTTGTTTTGATCTCGAGAAGAGCTTTGATTTCGCTTGGTCGATCTCATTCGCTTCGGGCTGTTATTTCCTTTGTGAGATAACCCCCGTTTACCGTGTAGATCTTTCTCTTTGGATCACGATCACGCGGCGGTCCACGGACGGAATAAAGTCCCCGGCACAGGCAAAGACACCCACGCAAGCGAGGACCCGATAAACGGATCCCGCGTTTGTTCAAAAGGATAAAAGTTATAATTCTTTGATTTTCATTGTAAGCCTTATAAAAAGGCGAGTTATTTTTAAATCCGTTTGTAATCCCATAAAGGTGTAACGAATTCATCGGCAATGACAATCATCCCGACTTTTACCGCGAACAACTGTATATTAACCTCATAATTGAACCCTAGTAACGAAGCTTTAACCTTAACAATCAACTAATACCCTTAGAAACAAACCCATAACCTTAGCAACAAACTCATAACCTTATCAACCAACGCATAACCTTAACAACTAGTTAGGATAACAGAGGCATGACAGCTAAGGTATAAATACTTATTTAATAATATAAGTATTACCATCTGAGTGAATCGTAAGCCTCATCATCGTCATCGAACAGGTCCTGTTGTGCCCTCTCTTTGCTTTGCCACGCTTTACTGTAATTAATGTTGATGCCGTAATTTGAGTACAAGTCTTTCTTGATATCAATTGGCCTAAGATCTGGCCTAACCTTCAAAACAGCTTGTATTTGGTTTGCAATGAACTTTCGTGATGCCCTTGAATTGCCAGCATTAGCTCCATGTTGACCGCAAGTGTGGGTAGAGCAGAACTTCTTTATAGACATAATTGAGGAATTTTGGAGTCCGGAAGCAAACAACATCCAAGGGCAATCCAGCGTGTCCCTGAATCGGCAATGGACTCTTATACGTCTTTGTTCATTATAGTAAAAATCATACTTGAACTTTTTTACAATTGAGTAGTATTGAAGTGCTAATCTAACTTCATCAGCACTGTTAAATTTCTATCCTTTTTGACTTATGGCTGTGTGCCACTCAGCTGGGATCTTGGTTTAGTTGTTAACCATGTCTTCTATCATCATGATCGTGTCTCCAGTGGGATTGTCATTAGGAATACGCTCATCATTACATGGTTGGATGAGTGACGCAGCGGCGCATCGCGAATTTTCTGTCGGGATAGTGCTGTAAAAGTGAGGAAAAACTCATAAGGATAACAAAAACCCAAAACCTTAACAACAAACCCATAACCTTAGCAACAAACTCATAACCTTATCAACCAACGATAACCTTAACAACAAACCCATAACGTTAACAACAATCCCATAACCTTAACAACAAACCCATTACCTTAACAACAAACCCATAACCGTAACAACCAAAGCATAACCTCGGCAACCAAAGCATAACCTCGGCAACCAATGTAACAACAAACCCATAACCTTAACAACCAACCCATAACCTAACATCCAAAATATAAGGAAATTATAATTGAAATGCTTACACATTTTCTGGAGAGGTTTGGGTGTTTTGAGAAGTTGAGGATTCCCCAGCGGAGGTAGCATATAAGTTTATGTCTGTAAATCCATTACGACCACAATACTCGAACATCAACCTCAAATCGTCGTCATTATCAATTGCAAAACTGAACTTCTTTTCCCTTTCGGATATGAATTTCAGTGAAAGAAAATGCAACGGTAGTTTAAGCCTTTGGGACACTTGATACTTCAAGCCAATGATTTTCGTAGACTCATTGATAACTACGAAAACACCCTCACCCTTATTTACTTTTAGTGTTAGTAACCATGCAAAGGAGGGATCTATCCGTCATTTTGCAGAAAAGTAGTTGAATAATCAAAGATGAGTTATGGAGGATTAAATGGCCGGGAGAGAGTAGTTGGGGTAAGCAAAGAAGAATTATTGTTGGTGGGGGGTCACTGAGGTAGAAGATAGCAATTATTTGGAGGAAACTGGGTTTTTTCCCTCCAAAACAGCCTTCTAATCACCATCAATGTGCTACAGTACCTCTGAGAGCTGGATGACCGGCTGGAAGAAAGAACCGGTGGCTTGGGGGGTAGTTTGGTCATCTCATGCTTCAAAGTACACTGTTGGGGGCTAAAGGAATAAAAGATGGAATTTTGGGTGTGGGGAGCGTTGAAAAAGTCTTGGAGAGGGGGGGGGATACTTCTTCCGATTTTTGGGGGCTAGAAGCAGGTTTCCCTTTCAAATATGCACACTCACTGGTCATTGTCCTATATTTGCTGTAAAGCATTTTGATTCCCTCGTGTATGGAGCCATTGGGCAATAAAATTATCAGCGTATCTCTAACGACTGATTGGCTTTTAGTGGACATCACACAGCTCCATGATACTCATATCCTTCAATATATCTATACCCACCTGTGTTTTTCTCTTTTATTCTCAGTTTCCTCCAAATTCTCATCGAAACATGGGCTCTGATAAACCTCTCCACATCCTCCTCTTCCCTTTCATGGCCCAAGGGCACATCCTTCCCATGCTCGACATGGCGAAGCTCTTCGCGGTCCGTGGGCTGAAGACCACTATCCTCACAACCCCGGCCAATGCTCCTCTCTTCCAACCATCCATCGATCAAGCCAGCGATTCGGGATATTCGTACCCTATCCAACTTCACTTGATTCCGTTTCCCTCCGGAAGTGGTCTTCCGGAGGGATGCGAGAACCTGTCATTCGTCCCCTCACACCTAAAACCGAACTTCTTTGAGGTGATAAGGATGCTACGGGAGCCGTTCGATCAGGTCCTCAGAGACCTCCTCCCGGATTGTGTCGTGTCCGGAGCGTTCTTCCCATGGACAACCGACGCTGCGGCTGAGCGTGGGATACCGAGGCTCGTTTTTGATGGCTCAAATTATTTCTCTCGTTGTGCATCTTATACGGTAAAACGTCATAAAATCCTCGAAAACTTGACTGAAGAGATGGAGTCTCTGGTCATTCCTGACCTCCCACATAGGATTGAGATGCTCAAATCTCAGATGGAGGATTTCAAAAAGGTCGCACCTTTTCTTGTAGACTTAGTTAACCAACTATTCGAGTCCGAATCTAGGAGCTATGGCTTGTTAGTAAACAGCTTCTATGAGTTAGAACCGGACTATGTCGACTACTATAGAAATGTAAGTGGAAGAAGAACATGGACTATCGGCCCTATGTTGTTATGCAATGAAGACACGTTCGAAAAGTCTTGTAGGGGAAATTTGGCGAAGAAGTTCGATCATGATGCGTGCTTGAATTGGCTCGATAGCAAGAGCGCGGGCTCCGTTATCTACGTCTGTTTCGGGAGCGCCTGTGAATTCACCGTAGCTCAGCTTCGTGAATTGGCACTAGGGCTCGAGGCGTCGAACCATCCGTTCATTTGGGTTGTGAGGAAGGGAGGTGAGGAGGCGATCCCTCAAGGATTCGAAGAGAGAGTTAAAGGAAAGGGATTTATCATTCAAGGCTGGGCGCCACAGGTACTGATACTAAACCACAAAGCAGTTGGAGGATTTCTAACACACTGTGGATGGAATTCGAGTCTGGAGGGAATTAGTGCGGGCCTACCATTTATCACGTGGCCTTTGTTTGCGGAGCAATTTTATAATGAAAGGTTGATCACAGATGTGTTAAGGATTGGGATCGTGGTTGGCGTGAAGGAATATACTTGGAGGCCGCAGGAGAGGGCGTTGGTTGAGGCCGCGATAATAGAGAAGAAAGTGAATAGTCTAATGGGCGAAGGCGAGGAGGCAGAGGAGAGGAGGAGGAAGGCGAAGGAGCTCGGAGAGTTAGCAAAGAAGGCAGTTGACGAAGATGGCTCATCTTATGTTGATCTGAGTAATCTGATTGAGGAGTTGAAAGGAAATGTGAAGCACAAAGTGGGAGAGAGGTAGGAAGAAAATTATTGCAGTAGCACTTCTCTGTGTAGTGAACAATTTAAATTCAGTGCCTTTTAACTCCCAAGTTTTAGATGTTTTTAATTTTCATCTTCAACCATCAGTAGGGAGCTTTATCCGCTCGATATTAGTCCATTGGATAGTTTTGCAATTAGTCCCTAATCATTGAAATTCCGATTAGGTCCTCTAGATCTTGCAAGTTATTTCAAATTAATTCTTCTGTCAGATTCTCCGTCCAATAAAGAATCCTAGTTGGGTTAGCGTTTAACCAAAGATAGTTATGGGGTTAGCGTTTAACCAAAGATAGTTATGAAACTTTGAGAGCATAATTCTAAGTGTTGTTAGGGGGAATAATCCAGGTTGTAGATCGATCTATGGAAACTCTTTTCTTAGAGAATTTATAGCTTTAAAGAGGAATAATAAAACCACACACTATACTCAAAGAGAAGAAGCCAATTCTAAAATGGGCTAAGGGGAAATAACTAGCAATTGATTTATTGTGTATGGTTTTAAGGAGTTTCTTCAAAACAAACATGCTTTGGATCCAAAATTAAATATAAGAATTTTTAGATTTATTTATTTATTTAATTTATTTTGGATAAACGTTAGATTTATTTCTTTTGATAAGTGGAAGTGTCAAGCTTATAACCTAAGTAATCTTTAAATTAAATAATCCTTCATAAATATCGGACTTGGGTTTTGGGCATTTAGGCGTGGGATCAGATTATTTAGCTATGGTGCTTGTGAGTTATCGATTTTTCATTACAAATATGTTTACTTCTAGATAAAATCCATATTAGTTTGTTACCTAAATTGGTTGAATCCTCAAATTCTAATAGGTGCAGGGATCCTATCTGAACCACCCCTATAAGAGTAGGGGTGATTGACACCATTGATAGGATAGTCAAAATTACCAAACTAATTCTCTAACCACCAGTGAATGATATAGATCACCCCTTTCTATTGGGTGTTCTGATAGAATCCTTACTCGATGGTTCATAGGTTTGTCATTGAATTTACTTCCGCCTGAATTTAACGATATGATAAGGTCATAGGTTAAATAGGGATTTCCTAATCATCGGATATGATGATATGTTACTTCCTAATTTGAAAGATTTTGGGCCCAATTTAAATAGGGAATTAAGCTATCCTATTGGATGTCCTAATTCAGTCATTATGATAATGTCATAACTAATCCTCCAATTAAAATTTGGAGAACTATGTTATTCTCTTTGGTCTCTATTAGAATTAGGAGATTATGTGATTATTTTACTTATCTCCTATTAGAATTAGAAGATCCTATAATCTTTTCTTTTGAATGCTTCTAAGCTTATAAAAGGAGTACATCTCTCTCATTTCAAGTATCCAGAATTCTAAAGCTCTCTTCTCTCTACTACTTTATATTTCTTGCATGCTATAGAGCCAAGTTTTGCACCAAGCATGATCGCAGAGTCCCTTAACATATTGAGTATCAATATTGTGGATCTTGTTGGTGCACACTAGAGTGCTTTCTCTGTTATTTCTATAAAGATTAAAGATTGGGATTGTGGTGGAGTGAAGAAATATACTTGGAGGCCGGAGGAGAGGACTTTTGTTCAGCGGCGCTAGAAGAGATGGTGAATAGGGTTTGGGGGGAAGGTGAGGAGGCGGAGGAATGGAGGAGGTAGTGGATAAATAGGGTACTTCTCTTTCTCTTTAGATCAGTAAACAACTTTTGAAAGCATGCCATTCACAAACAATGAATTGTGAAACTCAAGGGGTCTAGCGTGGAATCTGCCATGACCAGTTCACACTTAAACATCCCTCAATCAGTCTGATATAAAAATGAGAGTAGGAAAACTGTAATAATCAGAGTATAGGTTTATGGAAGAGGTCTCCAAGAAATCTAGAATCACTTCATTTGGACATATGGTTAAAGAGATAAGATGGTTTAATGTTCAGGTGGTCCAATGCACAGACCGCGCCGGTTCAGCCCCAATCACATACATGTTGCTGGCAGTCCAAACTAAAACTGTAAATGCCTAGTTACTGGTTATTATAGTGTAAATCTTAGAATGAGCTTTTCATAAAATCTGGACTCGCGTCAATTCAACAATCGGACAAAGAGTTGTGGTGACTGAAAGTTCAAAGGGTCTAGAAACTGTAATGACAAACGTCCAGTCACAAACGTTCTGGTATTGAATCTGGAATCATCCTTGTCGGACATCCGTACCAAGAGTTACGGGTGTTGGATGGTCAAAAAATCAGCAATGGATCTCGACGTCGATGTGAATCATTTCGGACATAACAACAAGATTGGAAATGGTTTCTGAGTAGCCTTTGTTTCAGTCAAGTATCCATACCCAAGTATTTGTCAAACTAAAATAGGGTATGAAGGAGCTCGGAGAGTTAGCAAAGAAGGTAGTGGATAAAGGTGGCTCATCCTATGTTGATTTGAGTAATCTGATTCAGGAGTTGAAGGAAATATGAAGCATCAAGTGTGAGAGTTTGGGAGAAAATTGTAGCTGTGCTTTTTAGTTCACTGTGTAGTTAACAATCTCTTGTCCATTCAATGCAATAATGTTAAAGTTTGACTCAAATACTTGACATCGAATCAAAACTCGGCATTGGTGATTCTTTGTCTCGGTTGGACTTGGCCGAGAGCAGCTGCACTTTGGTGGGGCTTCATTGAATTGATGATAACATGATCTAATTAGAAGTCCTAATATGATTTGGTTTCTTAGTATTCTATTGGATATGGAAAGGACAACATCAATTGGAATACATAGTTAATTGGACTTCTATTTCCTTCAGCGACGAGGAGTTGGGCCTTAAGAGGCCTATATATGAACATGTCTTTCAGCGGATGAGAACATCAATTTTTGGCACCACATATGAACAGAGAACAGGGTTCTCTCTTTGAAGCCTTTTAAGTATTGATTTAGCTCTCTTTTGTTCCTATTGTTTAAGAGAGATTGTGTTAAGCTTTTTGGGATTGAGTGATTGAAAGATCTCCACATTGTATTCCTCACAATTTAGTAAAGCTATTCTCCTCCTTCGCTCGTGGACGTAAGCTACAAGCCGAACCACGTATATCTTTGCGTTTGTGTGTTCTCGATATTTTTCGTACTTTCGTGTGATTGATATTAGTCTATTCCTGGGTTTGTTGTAACAAATTGGTATCAGAGCCCTAAGCTATTGATCGGACGAGAAGATGACAACAACTACTACGAAGTGGGATATCGAAAAGTTTGACGGCAACATCAGTTTCAGCCTTTGGCAAGTTAGGATGATCGCCGTGTTGACACATAGCGGATTGAAGAAGGCTTTGTTCGGGAAGTCGAAGAAACCGACTACAATGACAGAAGAAGATTGGAGCGATTTGGATGATAAAGCTCTCACAGCGATTCAGTTATGTTTGACAAACGAAATTTTACAAGAAGTTCTCATGGAGAAGATAGCGGCTGATTTTTGGTCTAAATTGGAGGATTTGTATTTGACGAAGTCGCTCACTAATCGCCTCCTCTTAAAACAGCGTTTATACACACTTCGGATGTCAGAAGGTACACCCATCAAATCTCATGTTGGTGAATTTAATTCTGTGATTACATATTTGAGTAAGATTGATGTTAAGATCGATGATGAAAATCAAATCCTATTATTACTTTGTTCTTTGCCGCCTTCCTACAAGCACTTCAGGGATACTATGATTTACGGTCAAGATTCTATTGGCATCAAGGATGTCAAAGAGAACTTGTTGAATAAGGAGAAGATCGACAAAGAGTTAACCACAAGAGAAAGTGGTGATAAAGCTGATGGCTTGTTTGTTCGAGGAAGATCGGAAGAAAGGGGTTTTGGAGGTAACATGTATAAGTCGAAGCACAGGAATCTGACCTGCGGATATTGCAAGAAGAAAGGACACATTAAGGCCGATTGTTATAGGTTGAAGAACAAGAAGAAACAAGAAGAGTATGAAGAGAAATTTAAGGAAGACTCTGCTGAAGTTGATATTACTGAAGATGTGATTTTGTTGGTTACAGGTGATAAAAACAGGAGCATAGATGATTGAATTTTAGATTCGGGTTGTTCCTATCATATGTGTCCTAATCGGGACTGGTTCACCACTTATGAAGCTATTGATGGTGGAGTTGTTCTTATGGGGAATAACACCTCATGCAAGACTGTTGGGAAAGACACAATTCGGATTAAGATGCATGATGGAGTCATCAGGATTTTGACTGATGTTAGGCATGTTCCAGGTTTAAGAAAGAATCTCATCTCTTTGGGCACTCTTGAAAGTCTTGGGTGTAATTTTTCAGGTGAAGGTGGAGTTCTTAGGGTTACAAAAGGCTCTCTTGTGGTTATGAAAGGAAAGAAGATCGGCAGCTTGTATGTTTTGCAGGGTTCTACAGTTACCGGTTCGACTACAGCTGCATCATCGATATCAGGAGTTGATACTATTAGATTATGGCATATGAGACTTGGTCATATGAGTGAGCGCGGATTGGCCGAGTTGAGCAAGAAGGGTCTTTTATGTGGACAGAGTACATGAAAATTAGGATTCTGCGAGTATTGCATCTTCGGAAGCGAAAAGAGTCATTGATGCAGCTGTCGGACTAAAGGTACTTCGGATTACATTCATTCAGATCTTTGGGGACCTTCTCAAGTTGCCTCGAAGGGTGGTAGTTCGAGATATATGTTGACCTTCATTGATGACTACTCCAAGAAGGTTTGGGTCTACTTTTTGAGACATAAAGATGAGGTGTTTGTGACTTTCAAGCAATGAAAGTCTTTGATTGAAAGCGGTAGATTGGTGACTAAAGCGAAGGCGATAATGGCCTTGAGTTTTGTGAAGAAAAATTTAATGAGTTCTTCAAGAAGGAGGGAATCGTTAGACATCACACAGTCCCTCGCACACCGCAATAAAATGGAGCGACAGACCGTATGAACAAAACCCTATTGGGAAAAGCTCGTTGTATGATGTTCAATGCAGGTTTAGGCAAGGAATACTGGGCGGAAGCGGTGAATACGGCTTGTTACTTAGTGAATCGGTCGCCATCTACTGCTATTGGTTGTAAAACTCCAGAGGAGGTTTGGTCCGGTAAGCCTGTGGATTATTCTAATCTTAGAATATTTGGTTGCCTTGCATATGCGCATGTCAGTCAAGGGAAACTTGAGCCTCAAGCAAAGAAGTGCATATTCCTAGGTTATGCATCGGGTGTTAAGGATTTTAGATTGTGGTGTCTTGATCTGAAGTCTCCTAAGATTATTATCAGCCGTGATGTCAGTTTTGATGAGTCTGCTATGTTCCACCAAAAATAGTCACCGGTTTGATTGTGAGAAGCGCGATGCAGGGGCAGTGGAGTTAGAAATTTGTGATTCAGCTCTTCAGCAGGATAAAACTATGGGAGTTCAGCAGCAAGATCCCGTTGAAGCAGATGAAGCACCTCAGTAGCTGCAGGAAGAGTGGGAATACACTATTGCTAGAGATCGGTCTAGACGAGATATTCGACCACTACGAAGATATGAAGATACAGTAGCTTATGTATTGTCGGTTGATAAATTTGTGCCATTCAGCTATTCAGGAGCTACTTCAGGTGATAACTTCGCTAAGAGTTACGGTTGTCGTGCGGACAATTCAGTCGATTTGTTGAGGAGGCCTCTTTCAGTTAGCAAGTTCAAGCCGGGCTTGGACTTGATCGATATGTGCCGCACTTAGTTGCCCTGCGGGGCTATTGGTGACGGTGGAGTAAGTTAGCTAATTTTTTAGAGTGAGAAATTTTTCGTCGTATTTGACTCAAGGTGGACATTTGTTAAAGTTTGACTCAAAGCTTGACATTGAATAAAAACTCGGCATTGGTGATTCTTTGTCTCGGTTGGACTTGGCCGAGAGCAGCTGCACTTTGGTGGGGATTCATTGAATTGATGATAACATGATCTAATTAGAAGTCCTGATATGATTTGGTTTCTTAGTATTCTATTGGATATGGAAAGGACAACATCAATTGGAATACATAGTTAATTGGACTTCTATTTCCTTGAGCGACAAGGAGTAGGGCCTTAAGAGGCCTATATATGAACATGTCTTTCAGCGGATGAGAACATCAATTTTTGGCACCACATATGAACAGAGAACAGAGTTCTCTCTTTGAAGCCTTTTAAGTATTGATTTAGCTCTCTTTTGTTCCTATTGTTTAAGAGAGATTGTGTTAGGCTTTTTGGGGTGTGATTTGGGTTGAGTGATTGAGAGATCTTCACATTGTATTCCTTACAATTTAGTAAAGCTATTCTCCTCGCCTTGAGTGACGAAGTTCTGGCGAAACGCGATATATCTTTGTGTTCGTGTGTTCTTGATATTTTTTGTACTTTCGTGTGATTGATATTAATCTATTCCTGGGGTTTGTCGTAACAAATAATGTAACTATTGTACCTCCAAAATTGTAATTTTACCCATCAAGCAGTGTAATACTTCTTCGACCGAGCTCCTTAAATCTATAATATTGTGAACTTAGCCCCTCAAACATTGAATTTCCAATTAGTTTTTATCCTTCTACCCTCACTTGAAGCTAAAATCATAATTTGGGAGGTTAAAATGTTGTTGGGGTTGGATTTATGGGGGATTTAATAGCTTGGAGAGAGAGAAGATTCCTGTCATGAAATTGGCTAGGGGGAAGAACTAGCCATTGTGGAAGGCGATTATCTAAAGAGTATAATTTAAATAGGTTTTCTTCAAAATGTTGGGATTAATGAAAGGTCCCAGACGCGGGCTCAACTGGAGTAATAAAATGAGGAAAGAAAAACACACACACAAAGTGACACAGAGAATTTACGTTGTTCGGCTTTTATGTCTATGTCCACCGGGGGAGATAACAAGATATCCACTAATGGAAATTAGGAGAATATTACAAGAGTATCACTCTCACTCAAACTCACAAGAGTGTATAACTCTCACTCAGACCAAAACTCAAATTACACCACAATCTCGCACTTACAGAGGGAGAGAGCAAACTTCTCTTTCTTTTTTAACTCAGTACACTTTGCTCTCGTGGGATGCACTGCCATTGGATGAAACACCTCCATTTATAGGCTCCAAGCATGCAATTGTCAAAGCAAGGCGTATCACATATCAATCTTGAATAGGTGGGCTATCTCATAGCCGGAGGGAAATTTGCATGGGTGAATAGAGGGGCTACTACATAGCCTTTGAGAAAAATCAAATGAATGCATTAAAGAGGCTGTGTTTCTTCACGTGGCCAAAGAACCACTTTCTTTGACTTTCATGGTGTGGATTCAAGACCACACCCATCACAAAACACATATTGTTTGAATCTAAACTAAATACACAGTCTCGTTTGATACGCAGGAATAAGCTGGAATGAAATGTGTGTTCAGAGTTTTGCTAATTCATTAAACATTAAGAGCTTAAAAGGTTTAATATTAGCTTGTGAGTCTCACAAGAGAAAATTTAGAGCAAAATTCTCAAATTTGCATAACATAAAGTACTAAAGTGTAACTTTTAGAAACCTCTAGGTATATTACTGCTAAAAAAACAAGTGAGGATGTCTAAGTACAAAATATGAACAACTATAATGTATTCAACTGCTATTTAATGCCAAAACTAGATGATAAAGAGGGAGCGGATTATGAGAACCGTGTAGTTTAACAAAGAATTTTATCTTTTGGATCAGCGACTGCGACTGTTCAGTAATCATAGTCCACTTAGTGTTTCGTTCTTTTCTTTCTTTCTTTCTTTCCTACATTTGCTGTCAAGCGCTTAGATTCCCTCATGTATCGAGCAATTGGGCAATAAAGTTATCAGCACACCTCTAACAACGCTTTTTAGTGGACATCACAGCTCCACGCTACTCATATCCTTCAATATATCCATACCCACCTGTGTTTTTCTCTTCTACTCTCATTTTCCTCCAAATTCTCGTCTAAACATGGGCTCTGATAAACCTCTCCACATCCTCCTCTTCCCTGTCATGGCCCAAGGCCACATCCTTCCCATGCTCGACATGGCGAAGCTCTTCGCGGCCCATGGGCTGAGGACCACTATCCTCACAACCCCGGCCAATGCTCCTCTTTTCCAACCGTCCATCGATCGTGCCAACGGTTCTGGAAATAATTCGTATCCTATCCAACTTCACTTGATTCCGTTTCCCTCCGGAAGTCGTCTTCCGGAGGGATGCGAGAACCTGTCATTCGTCCCCTCACACCTAAAACTGAACTTCTTTGAGGCGATAAGGATGCTACGGGAGCCGTTCGATCAGGTCCTCAGAGACCTCCTCCCGGATTGCATCGTGTCCGGGCTGTTCTTTCCTTGGACAACCGACGTTGCCGCGGAGCGTGGTATACCGAGGCTCGCGTTTTATGGCTCAAATTATTTCTCTCGATGTGCATCCTACACGGTAAAAAGTCATAAAATCCTCGAAAGTTCGACTGAAGAGATGGAGTCTCTGGTGCTTCCTGACCTCCCACATAGGATTGAGATGCTCAAGTCTCAGATCCCGGATTTCAAGAAGGACGCACCATTTCTTGCAGACTTAGTTAACCAAGTATACGAGTCTGAATCAAGGAGCTATGGCTTGTTAGTAAACAGCTTCTACGAGTTAGAACCAGCCTATGCCGACTACTATAGGAATGTAATCGGAGGTAGAACATGGACTATCGGCCCTTTGTCGTTATGCAATGAAGACACGTTCGAAGAGTCTAGTAGGGGAAATTTGGTGAAGAAGTTCGATCATGATGCGTGCTTGAATTGGCTCGATAGCAAGAGCGCGGGCGCCGTTATCTACGTCTGTTTCGGGAGCGCCTGTGAATTCACCGTAGCCCAGCTTCGTGAATTGGCACTAGGGCTCGAGGCGTCGAACCATCCGTTCATTTGGGTTGTGAGGAAGGGAGGCGAGGAGGCGATCCCTCGAGGATTCGAAGAGAGAGTTAAAGGAAAGGGATTTATCATCCAAGGCTGGGCACCACAGGTACTGCTACTGAACCACAAAGCAGTTGGAGGATTCCTCACACATTGTGGATGGAATTCGAGTCTAGAGGGAATTAGTGCGGGCCTACCATTTATCACATGGCCTTTGTTGGCGGACCAATTTTATAATGAAAGGTTGATCACAGACGTGTTAAGGATTGGGATTGCAGTTGGGGTGGAGAAATATACTTGGAGGCCTGAGGAGAGGGCGTTGGTTGAGGCCGGGATAATAGAGAAGAAAGTGAATAGGCTAATGGGCGAATGCGAGGAGGCAGAGGAGAGGAGGAGGAAGGCGAAGGAGCTCGGAGAGTTAGCAAAGAAGGCAGTGGAAGAAGGTGGCTCATCTCATGTTGATCTGAGTAATCTGATTGAGGAGTTGAAAGGAAATGTGAAGCACCAAGTGTGAGGGGTAGGAAGAAAAGTATTGCGATAGTTTACTTCTCTGTGTAGTTAACAATTTAAATTGGCTAAAAGACCAATTTGGTCCTTGTACTATGACCTCATACTCAAATTGGTCCTCATACTTATTTTTTTCTCAACTCAGTCCCCATACCACACCTGAGATACAAACTAAGTCCTTTTTTAACATTAGTTAGAATTTAGGTGTTAAATTTTTGTTTATGGCCATATTGCCCTCATAGACATGGCGATAAAAGTCTCTTTACTTTATTTAACTGTAAAGGATCAACATCCAAAATAATATTAGTTGTCTGAAGGATGAAAAACTGAAAGAGAGGACTTTGAAACTGAGAGAAGTTAAAGAGTCATGGCTTCGTCCATCGTAGGGATGCTGAGGACAAATGTCACTGTTTTGGTATCGTCACGGAAGAAACGACCGTGAGTGTCCGCACTGAGGATGATGGTGGTGGACAAGTATCATTACGTTTGTATCGTCACGAAAGTAACAACAGCGAGTGTAGGTGCCGGGGATGATGGTATTGGAGTGCTCGTTAAGGGCGCAGAAGAAGGTAACCACATATCATATGAAGATGATGTTGGTGGAATACTCCTCATTCTCTTGATTTTTTTGGTTTTGATGGGGAAACACGAGTGAACAAAAAGGTTTGACTCACTGAAATAAGAGTAGGTACGAATATAAAAATTCCATTTTGTTAATGAAGTTTCAATATAAACTAAGAAATTATAGAGACTCTCTACCTCTAACCAGTTAGACCAGTAAATTTTTGAACAAAGCAAAAATGTTAAGTAATTCTAATATAACTAAAAATTAGTATCTCAATTAGAAAGCTAAAAGGGGCTTGGAAGTTAACATGTGAGATGTCAAGCATAATCTTCAAGAGTTAATGAAGTTCATCAAGCCCCAAACCATTTAAAACATATCAGTATATCGTTAACTTAAAGATATAACAAATTAGTGTATGGCAACTCAAATTAGCCATCATCAAGGTCGTTTCACTGCAAATACAATGGTCATAGACTTTTTGACCGAGACTTTATAATATTATGGATGTAAAAAACTAAAAATACAGTTTGATCAGGATATTGAATTTGTTGTTAAACATTGTCTTGCCGGAAACAATTACAAAACCATGGAAGCGTATTATAATGTGGGACAACCCAACAAATAGCTCTTGCATCCTTGATTGCTCTGAATTCTTCAATACGAGATTCACTCGTGTATCATCGGTTTTCTTAAGGTGTTTTGTCGTATCGGTTATTTTTTGGGTATTTTATATATAAACGGGTTTCAAAGGAATCAGAAAAGTTAAAAGAAATATTGCTTAGGGAGTTAGGGTTAGGGTAATGTTGTCCTTTGAAGCTTTATTGAACGGAATTTTTAATGGAGAGTTAAAATAGGACTAACATTACATCTAAAGAGGGGTACGGGGACTAAGTTGAGAAAAAAATAAGTACGGGGATCAATTTGAGTATGAGGCCCTATTACAGGGATCGAATTGGCCTTTTAGCCATTTAAATTCAGTGTCTTTTTAACTCCAAGTTTTAGATGTTCTTAATTTTCATCTTCAATCTTTAGTAGCAGAGTTTTTCCTGCTCGATATTAGTCGATTGGATATTTTGCAATTAGTCCCTAATAATTGATAGTCCTATTTGGTCCTCCAGATCTTGCAAGTTATTTCAAATTAATTATTCAGTTAGATTCTCCGTCCTATAAATAATCCTAGTTGGGTTATCGTCTAACCAAAGATAGTTATGAAACTTTGAGAGCATAATTTAAAGTGTTGTTAGGGGAATAATCCAGGTTGTATATCGATTTATGGAAAGTCTTTTATTAGAGAATTTATAGCTTTAAAGAGGAATAATAATAACTACACACTATACTCAAAGAGAAAAGCCCATTCTAAAATGAGCTAAGGGGAAATAAGTAGCCATTGATTTATTGTGTGTGGTTTTAAAGGAGTTTCTTCGAAACAAGCATGCTTTGGAGCCGAAACTAAATATAAGAGTTGTTAGATTTATTTATTTATTTATTTATTTATTTTTGATAAACGTCAGATTTATTTCTTTTGATAAGTGGAAGTTTCAAGCTTATAACCTAAGTAATCTTTTAAATTAAATAATCTTTCATAAATATTGGACTGGGGCTTTGGTCATTGAGCCGTGGGATCAGATTACTTGTCTAAGGTGCTAATGAGTTATTGATTTTTCATTGCAAATATGTTTCCTTCTAGATAAAATCCATATTAATTTGTTGTCTAAATTGGTTGAATCCTTAAATTCTAACGTTGCGAGGTTTCATAGGTTTTTCATTCAATTTGCTCCCTGAATTTAAGGATATGATCACATATTAAATAGGGATTTCCTAGTTGTCGGATATGACGATATGTTACTTTCTAACTTGAAAGAATTTGAGCCCATGTTAAACAGGGAATTAGCTATTCTATTGGATGTCCTAATTCAGTCATTATGATAATGTCATAACTAATGCTCCAACTAAAATTATGAGGTCTATGTTATTCTCTTTGGTCTCTATTAGAATTAGAGATTATGCGAGTATTCTACTTATCTCCTATTAGGATTAGAATATCCTATAATCTTTTCTTTTGAATGCCTCTAAGCTTATAAAAGGAGTCCATCTCTCTCATTTCGAGTATCAAGAATTCTAAAGCTCTCTTCTCTCTACTACTTTATATTTCTGGCATACTAAGCGTGATCGCAGAGTCCCTCAACGTGTGGAGTATCAATATTGTGTATCTTGTTGGTGCATGCACACTAGAGTGCTTTCTCAGTTATTCCTAGAAGTGTTAAAGATTGGGATTGCAGTCGGGGTGAAGAAATATACTTGGAGGCCGGAGGAGTGGACTTTTGTTCAGGCGGCGATGATAGAAGAGATGGTGAATAGGCTATGAGGGAAGGGAAGGAGAGGAGGAGGAAGGCGAAGGGAAATATGAAGCATCAGGTGTGATAGTCTGGGAGAAAATTTTAGCAATATTTTTTAGTTCACTGTGTAGTTAACTATCTCTTGTACATTCTATGCAATAATGCGACTACTGCCTTGTACCTCCAAATTTTAGATGTTTTGAATTTTACCCTTCAAGCAGTGTAGTTTTTCTTCGACTGAGCTCCTTAAATCTTTAATATTGTGAAATTAGTCCCTCAAACCATTGAATTTCCAATTAATTTTGAACCTTCTACCCTCACTTGAAGCTTAAATCATAATTTGAGAACTTAAGATGTTGTTGGTGTTGGATTTATGAAGGTCTTCAGGGGATTTTATAGCTTGGAGAGAGAAGATTGCTGTCGTGAGATTGGCTAGGGGGAAGAACTAGCCATTGGGGAAGATGATTATCTAATCATGAGTATAATTTAAAGGGTTTTGTTAACAAGTTCCCCTAGGGCACTTGTTAAGAATCATTCATTATGTTCTCAATTACTTTAGTAGTCTTGGTAATTGAGAAAACTCGAGAATAAAGTACATGAATTATTTAATGTTTTGCACATATCATTAATTTATTAATCTTGGTATTTAAAAGTACTTTTAAAAAAGAAAAGTTATAATTTCTTGAGAATAGTTGTATTTTCTTGATAAAATTTGTATTTTGAAAATATTTATAAAAAATAATATATATGAAGAATAATAATTTTCAAAAATGTATTTCCGATTTTTAATTTCTTGGAAATAATTATATATTTGTATAAAAAATATGGTCAGAAAAAGTATTTTTAAAAATATTAAGAAAAGAATTATATTTTACAAAAATATGGAAATAATATTATTTCTTTGAAAATTATTATTTTTAGAAACTATTATTTTCCATATATATTATATTCAGTTTTTTGCAAATAATATATATATATATATATATATATATATCTCAAGAAAATATAAATGTTCTCAAGAAAATAAAACTTTCTTAAAACATATTTTTAAATATCAAGACTAGTAAAATAATGTTATGTGAAAAGCATTAAAGAGCTCATGCATTATTCGTGTGTTCTTTCAAATATCAAGACTATTAAATTAATTGAGAGCCTAACTAATGTCTCTTAAAAAGTGCCCTAGGGGCACTTGTTAACAAAACCCAAGTAGAAAATATGAACAACTATAACGTATTCAACTGCTATTTATGCCAAAACTAGAGGATAAAGAGGGAGCGGATTATGAGAGTAGAGATCCCTCAGAACCGGTCCTATACATTAACTTATGAGGAGCTAGCAGTTGTTGCTGCGTGTAATTTTAAAAAAGAAACTAAAAATTGATGAAAGCGCTAATTAATTTACAGGCTGTCAATTAACGTTACCTTCTTCCTCATTCGTCATAACTGAACTAGAACTCCGGCGATATCCACAGCACCGAATCCCTCACGGACGCAACCTCCTCCCTCCCAATTAAAAATCAGTCGCAAGAGAGAAACATTAAAGGATTGAATTTGTAATAATTAAAACGTCAAAACCAAAAAAGTCAATTGCAACAGATGCGATCAAATTGCAACAATTTATTAGGGAATTTTGTCTTGACTATAGAATTCATATGTCTCTAAGTTTCATTAGAGAATTGAGGAGTCACAAAATTTGTCAACAATGTCTAAATCAAAATTGAAACCATGAACAGTTTGGCTTTGAGGGCTTTAACAATTTCTGAGGATAGGTTTTGAGTAGCATCAAATTGGCAAGAGAAGCAGCAAAAATCAACAAAAAAATAGGGATTATGATGGGTTTGTTACTTTGTGCAGAAAATCAGGGAGATGGAGTGAAGAGAAAAAGGGAGGGAAGAGATTTGCCTAACTGGAACCAGCGGAGGAGTTTATCACATTTATTATGATCTGCGCGCTCTTGGACACGCGACATTTGTTACTGGTCCCGCATAAAAGAAATTTATCTTTTGGATCACGGACAGCTCAGTAATCATAGTCCACTTAGTATTTCATTCTTTTTTTTTTTGTTTTCAAATATGCACAGTCACACTTCACTGTCCTATGTTTGTTGTCATGCACAAAGATTCCCTCATGTATCTAGCAATTGGGCAATAACATTATCAGCATACCTCTAACAACTGATTGGCTTTTAATGGGCATCACAATTCCAAGCCACTCATATCCCTCAATATATCCATACCCACCTGTGTTTTTCTCTTCTACTCTCATTTTCCTCCAAATTCTCGTCTAAACATGGGCCCTGATAAACCTCTCCACATCCTCCTCTTCCCTTTCATGGCCCAGGGTCACATCCTCCCCATGCTCGACATGGCGAAGCTCTTCGCAGTCCGTGGGGTGAAGACCACTATCCTCACAACCCCGGCCAATGCTCCTCTTTTCCAACCGTCCATCGATCGCGCCAACGGTTCTGGATATTCGTACCCTATCCAGCTTCACTTGATTCCGTTTCCCTCCGGAAGTGGTCTTCCGGAGGGATGCGAGAACCTGTCATTCGTCCCCTCACACCTAAAACTGAACTTCTTTGAGGCGATAAGGATGCTACGGGAGCCGTTCGATCAGGTCCTCAGAGACCTCCTCCCAGATTGCATCGTGTCCGGGCTGTTCTTTCCTTGGACAACCGACGTTGCCGCGGAGCGTGGTATACCGAGGCTCGCATTTTATGGCTCAAATTATTTCTCTCGATGTGCATCCTACACGGTAAAAAGTCATAAAATCCTCGAAAATTCGACTGACGAGATGGAGTCTCTGGTACTTCCTGACCTCCCACATAGGATTAAGATGCTCAAGTCTCAGATCCCGGATTTCAAGAAGGACGCACCATTTCTTGCAGACTTAGTTAACCAAGTATACGAGTCTGAATCAAGGAGCTATGGCTTGTTAGTAAACAGCTTCTACGAGTTAGAACCAGCCTATGCCGACTACTATAGGAATGTAATCGGAGGTAGAACATGGACTATCGGCCCTTTGTCATTATGCAATGAAGACGCGTTCGAAAAGTCTAGTAGGGGAAATTTGGCGAAGAAGTTGGATCATGATGCGTGCTTGAATTGGCTCGATAGCAAGAGCGCGGGCTCCGTTATCTACGTCTGTTTCGGGAGCGCCTGTGAATTCACCGTAGCCCAGCTTCGTGAATTGGCACTAGGGCTCGAGGCGTCGAACCATCCATTCATTTGGGTTGTGAGGAAGGGAGGCGAGGAGGCGATCCCTCAAGGATTCGAAGAGAGTTAAAGGAAAGGGATTTATCATCCAAGGCTGGGCACCACAGGTACTGATACTGAACCACAAAGCAGTTGGAGGATTCCTCACACACTGTGGATGGAATTCGAGTCTAGAGGGAATTAGTGCGGGCCTACCATTTATCACATGGCCTTTGTTTGCGGAGCAATTTTATAATGAAAGGTTGATCACAAATGTTTTAAGGATTGGGATTGCAGTTGGGGTGGAGAAATATACTTGGAGGCCTGAGGAGAGGGCGTTGGTTGAGGCCGCGATAATAGAGAAGAAAGTGAATAGGCTAATGGGCGAAGGCGAGGAGGCAGAGGAGAGGAGGAGGAAGGCGAAGGAGCTCGGAGAGTTAGCAAAGAAGGCAGTGGAAGAAGGTGGTTCATCTCATGTTGATCTGAGTAATCTGATTGAGGAGTTGAAAGGAAATGTGAAGCACCAAGTGTGAGAGGTAGGAAGAAAATTATTGCAATAGTTTACTTCTCTGTGTAGTTAACAATTTAAATTCAGTGTCTTTTTAACTCCAAGTTTTAGATGTTCTTAATTTTCATCTTCAATCTTTAGTAGGGGAGTTTTTTCTGCTCGATATTAGTCCATTGGATATTTTGCAATTAGTCCCTAATCATTGATAGTCCTATTAGGTCCTCCAGATCTTGCAAGTTCTTTCAAATTAATTCTTCTGTCCTCCGTCCAATAAATAATCCTAGTTGGGTAATGTCTGATCAAAGATACTCATGTAACGTTGAGAGCATAAAGTGGTATTAGTGGGCATAAGAATGTGAGATTTATTTCTTATCATAATTGAAAGTTTCAAGATTATAACCTAAGTAATCTTTAAATTTTATAATCTTTCATAAATATTGGACTGGGGCGTTGGTCATTGAGCCGTGGGATCAGATTATTTGGCTAAGGTGCTTGTGAGTTGTTGATTTTTCATTACAAATATATTTCCTTCTAAATAAAATTCATATTAATTTGTTGCCTAAATTAGTTGAATCCTCAAATTCTAAAGTTGCGAGGTTTCATAGGTTTGCCATTGAATTTGCTTCCTGAATCTAAGGAGATAAGGTCACATATTAAATAGGGATTTTCTAATTGTCGGATATGACGCTCTGTTACTTTCTAACTTATAAATTTTGGGTCCATGTTAAATAGGGAATAAAGCTATTCTATTTTTTTTTGGTGATAAAAACGGCGGGAGACCCATGCATTTCACTAAAAAGAGTTTAATGAAACATTTCGATGCAACATATTCACTCTCCTCATGAAATACAAAAATCATACAAAAGGCCATATAAGCAAGTAGCGGCAGGAAAACTCAATCGAAGAGGGCAAAGGCCAGGTGGGGGACTACTCACTATCAGATCCTCCCTCCATATCACCCCGACACATCATGTCATATAACCTATTTGTCATCGTAGTCGCCATGAATATTGCAGCGTAAGTCAGCATGAGCAAACCGTACAATAGTGTAGAACATGCACAAAAACATGCACAAGACAGTTTTCAGGTTCAGTAGTCGACTACTAGGTATTGTAGTCGACTAATCTGCGTGAATGAGAAGAGGTTTTTTTAAGGAGCGAGTAGTCGACTAATCGTATTGTAGTCGACTAATCTGCGTGAATGAAGCGGTCTTTGGTACAGGAGCGAGTAGTCGACTAATATGATGTAGTAGTCGACTAATCTGGCGGTCAGCGGGTTTTGGTTTTAAACGGTTCGTTTAGAGTTTATAAATAACCCTAAACCCGATTATTTGAAAGTAATCAAGCACGCTTGGAGCCTTTGAGAGGGTTTGGTGCATCTTTGGAGAGGAGATCTTTTGAGGGATTGAGAGGTTTGTTTTTAGGTTTCTTTGTGAGAACTTGTAATCCTAATTTGTATTCTCTCTTTCTATTAGTGAAAATCCCCTCCTTACCCGTGGGCGTAGGCAACTTGCGAACCACGTAAATCTCGTGTCTTTACTCTTTTATTGTGTTTTGCTCTTGTTTGTGGTGGTTTCTCTCGGCGGTTCCGCGGTCAAAGCTAGCTGACATGGTATCGAGCTATTGTTCGATTGGAAGTGGTGTAATTTCTAATTTGAGGGTGTTCGGTGATTCCCGAGAGCCGGATTCACGAACAAGCAGAGGATGGCGTCAACCGATAATCGATCAAAGTGGGAAAATTCGAGATTGAAAAGTTCAATGGGAAGAACGACTTTTCCTATTGGAGGATGCGGATGAAAAACTTTCTAATTTCGCAAAAATTGCACAAGGCTTTGGATGGAAAGGAGAAGAAGAACAAGGATATGTCCGGTGAGGATTGGGAGGAGTTGGATCTGGAAGCACTCCAAGCGCCGATTATCCTATGCCTTGAGAGGGATGTAGCTTTCTTGGTAGATGAAGAGGAAACGGTCAGCGGGTGTGGAAGAAGTTAGAGGGTACCTTCATGACGAAGAGTCTAACTAACCGGATCTACTTAAAATCCAAATTGTATACTTGCAAGATGGAGGAGGGCTCATCAATCCGGAACACATCAACAAGTTTGATAGGATCATATCGATTTGAAAGACATAGATGTTAAAGTAGGAGACGAGGATCGACGCTTCTACTACTGCCTCGCCGGTCTTATGAGAACCCGTGCAAACACCGATGCTTGTGGGAGAAAATTTGAAGATGGATGAGACTAGAACGGCACTTCTAGCGGACGATCTTCTAAGATTGCAACTAGTGACATGGCCACCGGTGGTAACAAGGAACAAGCGCAGGATTGTTTGCAAGAGGAAGGAGCAATGAGCGAGGAAAAGGCAAGGGAGGAAAGTCTAGATCTAAATCAAGACCTCTTGCGGGAAAAGGATGTTTCAAGTGCGGTGGTGGGCATTTCAAAGTCGACTTTCCAAATAAGAGAGTAGGTGGAAAGAAGAACAACAACAAGACCGAGAGGAGAGAGGGCAAGGAAGAAGCGAGCTACGTTTGAAGGAAGGGCGATAAGGAGTGCTATATTGTCACGGGTGGCGAGGATATCTCCGAAGTGGATACTTGATTCGGTTGCTCTTACCATATGTGTCCAAATAGAAGTGGTTTACTACCTACAGAGGCATTGATGGTGGAAGCTGTATTGATGGGGAATAACCATGCTTGTAAAACAATGGGGCTAGGTAATATCAAAATCAAGATGCATGATGGAGTGGTTCGAACCTTGACGGATGTGAGGCATGTTCCCGACTTGCGGAAGAATCTTATCTCGGTTGGTGCTTTGGACTCCGGTGGTTGCGGGATTGTGACGAAACGGAGTGAAGAAGGTTGTTCGTGGTTCCTTAGTAGTGATGAAGGGTGTTCGTCACGGTAATCTATATACTCTCTCGTGCACGACGGTGACAGAGATGCGCCGGTTGAACCGGTGAAGGTGGTGGAGACCCATGTGAGCACACACGGTTATGGCATAAAGCGCTTGGGCATATGTCGAGAAGGGTCTAGTTACGCTTGGTAAAGAGGGTCTCAAGAATCAAGGAACCTAGCATGGATTTTTGCGAGGATTGTGTGTATGGAAAGTCACACGTGGTTCGGCTTCGAGAAGCAAGTCTAAGAGCGAGGGATACTAGATTATGTGCACACGGATGTTTGGGGTCCCATTGCACAACTTCCAAGGGTGGTTCCGGTATTATGTCTCGCTTATTGATGATTATTCTAGGTATGCTTGGATTTACTTCGAAGCATAAGAATGAGGTGTTCGAGACATTCAAGAAGTGGAGAACAATGGTTGAGAACAGACAGAAAGAAATTGAAGACGCCGAGATCCGATAACGCATGCAGTATACGATGGTGCTTTCAAGGAGTTCTCGCGGATCGGGAGGAATTGTTCGACACCGACAACAGTCTACACCACGCCAGAATGGGGTCGCGGAGAGATCGAACCAACACCGCGAAAAGGCAAGTGGAGTATGATCTTATGCGTGATCGGGCAACTAATGGCGGGCGTGGTTCTGGCTTGTTACATTGTGAACCGCTCACCACATTCATTGATGGTGATACACCCTATGTGGTGTGGTCGTGGAGCATGCGATTATGATAGGCTCGAATTTTAATAACTTGTTTAAGCAAATGTGACAATTTCATCTGAGAACATTTTTAAAAATATAATATTTTGTTTGCATAACAGAAAATATTAAAGTGCAATGTTTAGAAACCTTAAGGTATATGAGCATTATCAAAAACTAGTGAGGGTATCCAGTGCAAACTAAGGGAAACTATAGGGTATTCTAGTGCTAATTAGCCGATAATAGATTTACCTTTGAGTAGAGTAGGTGCATCCAATATTAAAATTGTGGTCAGTGATATGTCTTCTTCAACATGCGCTGTCGTTCCCAATTCTTTTCCTATATTTTAAGATTGATGCTCCACTGATTGATTGCATTCGTTCAACAATCTGACTGCAATGATAAAATATTGATTATTTCATACAATATTCTGATTGTATAGAGTTAAAACTGGAGCGTCCTTCTTGTTGTCTACTTACTAAAGAATTTACCACAGGATTTTGTCACACATTTGCTGCCTGTAGCACCAACAAGGATATATGTGCACATGCCCCCCTTCCAATTCTCCACTGCTTGACAATTCATAAGTTTTGTAAGAAACGATCTAATCGAATCATGAGCTCTGATAAACCACTCCACATCCTACTCTTCCCTTTCATGGCCCAAGGCCACATCCTTCCCATGGTCGACATGGCCGAGCTTTTCGCAGCCCGTGGGCTAAAGCCCACAATCCTCACAACCCGGTCCAACGCTCCTCTTTTCCAGCCGTCCATCGATCGTGTCAACGATTCTGGATGTCAGCATTCCATCCAACTTCATTTGATTGCGTTTCTGTTGGAAGTCAAGGTGGCCTACACCATGCTGGTAGTGCTTGAGAGAGTAGTACAAGCAATAGCGAATACAAAACAATAAGTAAATGAGGCGAGACAGCAGTTCGTGGTTGACAAACTTGCTACGTCCACGGGGGTAGCACAAATAATTTCTTATTTGACCACAAGAAATACAAAGGCGAGAGAAGATCTCAAACTTGAGATCTCTCAAAATCTGCGATGTGATTATCTTAAAATCACCGCTCTAATCTTTCTCTCCTCAAACTTCACACAACCTCACTCACAACTCTCAACCTCACTACCTCTCCTATTTATAGAAGAAAGGGGTGAGTGTGGAGGAGGGAGTGGTAGAGAATGGAGGTATGGGAGTGGCATAGAGGAAGGGGGCATGGGGGACACTCCTTTGTCTGTCCCCCCATGCCTCCCACATTCACAATTCTCCACCTGTTGAACATTTAATAAACCTTAAATTTTGAGGCGAACACCGAGAAGATCTGCGAGACGTAAACCAGGCGATCTCGAGACCAACCAGTACGCACCATTATACTATGGTTGCTCGTACCCTCGGTGGGATCAAGCTAATCGTAGTTCGCACTTCTCCATCAACACGGGTTGATATGAAGCAAGTCCAAGCAATGCTTAAACTTCTTTGTGCTCCACCTTGGTTAACATGTCAGCGAGATTCTCATTCGTGTGTACCTTCATGAGAGATCGCCTTCCTCTGACATCCCTTGCAATGATGCATCGATATGCTTGAATGCAGCATGATGAACTTGATTCTTCGCCAAGTGAATGCTTTCATTTGTCGCACCACAAGTTCCGTTCTCTGCTCAATCCCCAAATCATCTAGAAGACTCCACAACCACAATGCTTCCTTCACTCCCTCGCCATGGCCATGTACTGGCCTCGTAGTAGAAGGTGCCAGCTTCACCAGCATCGATCGCCAACTAAGGGCCCATGTATCACGAATACATAACGGTAGTAGATCGCGTCTATCTAGATCGCCCGCATAATCGAGTCCACAAACCCATCAATCGACATGTTTCACCATCAAAACAGACCATTATCAATGCCCCTTTAAGTACCTCAGGACCCTTCCTTTGCTTCCCGGTGTGCCTTTCGGATTCGCCATGAATCACCATTACCTTGACCTTTGTGAAATATCGTGATGTACACACCATTCGTACATTAAGGCGCCAGGCTGTACTAGCATAGAACCACGCTCCATGTGCGCTTCTCTTCATATAGTAGGAGTTTGCGAGAAGCCTAAAGTGTGGAGTCAATGGAGTCACCACCGACTTAGCACTTTGCATCCAGAACCTCATGATCACGCTCTATGTAGCCCTTGACTCAAGAACAATGTGAGGTTAAGCGCTGTTCTAATCTCCATACCCGTATTTTCCTGCAGCCCATGTCCTTCATCTCGAACTCTTCACAAAGTTGAGATTTCGACCTATCTATCTCCACCCTCCAGAAGCAATAAGCATGTCATCCATACAAAGGAGATAGATATAATTACACGCCGAGATCCGATAACGGCATGCAGTATACTGATGGTGCTTTCAAGGAGTTCGCGGATCGAGGGAATTGTTCGACACCGATACCGTCTACACCACGCCAGAACGGGTCAGCGAGAGATCGAACCTAACACCGCGAAAAGGCAAAGCGAGTATGCATGCAGATCGGGCAACGAATGGTGGGCGTAAGCTGGCTACGCCTTGTTACATTGTGAACCGCTCACCACATTCGACATTGATGGTGATACACCCTATGTGGTGTGGTCGTGGAGCATGCGATTATGATAGGCTCGAATTTTCGGATGTGTACTTACTATCACGCCAACGAGGAAAAACTTGACGCGAGGGCCAAGAAGGCAATATTCTTGGGATATGCAGCATGAAAGGCTATCGCCTTTGGTGTACGGAAGATTCAAAGTTCTTGGTCACAGGATGTTACCTTTGATGAGAAATCCATGATTGCGAGGGCGCCCAAGGATGATGGTGTTATGGCCGGTGAGACCTCTAAGTCTCGTGTTATTGAAATAGAACCTAAAGACCAACTAGGTTCTAATCGTGCTCAAGTGGGAAGTCGTAGATGATGAGCTTGAGCAGAGGAGGTTCAGCAGAAAATACAGGCACTACAATAACAGCACCGAGGATAATTTGGCTTCCACTAGGCCAAAGCGAAAGCATGCTGTGCATCGAAGCCGGGGTCGATCAACCCCAAGCACTATGGGCGTGCTAATATGGTTGAATACGACTCTGGTGGAGGAGGACGAGCCGGTCTCCTTCAAGGAAGCTATTCGACAAGGATAGTGAGAGTTGGTTGGGCTGCGATGGAGGAAGAGATGGAATCTCTTCTAAGAACCAAACATGGGAGGTGGTCCCATTGCAGGTAGGAAGAAAAGCTATTGGTTGTAAGTGGGTGTATAAAAGGAAGGAAGATCTTTGAGCTTCGGTGGTGTAAGATACAAGGCGAGGCTAGTGGCTAAGGGTTTTGCACGTAAAGAGGGTGTGGATTACAATGAGATATTTTCTCCTGGTGAAACACACATCTATTCGGTGCTATTGAGTATTGTTGCTTATGGTGATTTTGAGTCGGATCAACTCGATGTTAAAACGACCTTCTTGCACGGAGACTTGGATGAAGAGATCTACATGCATCAACCCGAGGGCTACAAGGTTGAGGATAAGGAGAATCATGTGTGTCGCTTGAGGAAGTCATCAGATGGATTAAAGCAATCTCCCGTGATGGTACAAGCGATTTGACTCCTTCATGCCAAGCATGGATTCTGATCATGATCGCTTGTGTTTACATTCTGAAGCTTCACGAGGTAATTTTATCTATCTTCTTTTGTATGTGGATGACATGCTTATTGCTTCTAAGAGCAGGTGGAGATAGATAGGTTGAAATCTCAACTTGGTGAAGAGTTTGAGATGAAGGACATGGGTGCCGCTAGGAAAATACCGGGTATGGAGATTAGAAGAGAGCCGCTTAATCGACGATTGTTCTTGAGTCAAGGGCTACATAAAGCCGGTGATCGCGAGGTTCGGGATGCAAAGTGCTAAATCGGTGGTGACTCCATTGGCTCCACACTTTAGGCTTCGGTAATCAATCTCCCACTACAAATGAAAGAGAAGGCGCACATGGAGCGTGTTCCCTATCTAGTGCGGTTGGCGGTTTAATGTATGCAATGGTGTGTACACCGCATATTTCACAGCGGTTAGTGGCTGGGTGATTCATGGCGCTAATCCGGAAAGGCGACCGGAAGCAAAGGAAGTGGGTCCTCGTACTTAAAGGGTACCGCTGATACCGGTCTGTTTTGGTGGAGAAACATGTCGATTGACGGGTTTGTGGACTCGATTATGCGGGCGATCTAGATGAGCGGCGATCTACTCTGGTTATGTATTTAAGATACATGGAGCTTCGGTTAGTTGGCGATCGATGTTACAGCTACAAGTGGCACTTTCTACTACGAGGCCGAAAGTACATGGCCATGACAGAGGGAGTGAAGGAAGCATTGTGGTTGTGGGGTCTTCTAGACGATTTGGGGATTGAGCAGAAAACGTGAACTTGTGGTGTGACAAATGAGTGCAATTCACTTGGCGAAGAATCAGTTCATCATGCTCGTACCAAGCATATTGATGTCGTATCATTTTGTGCGGGATGTCATAGAGGGAGGTGATATTTCTCTCATGAAGGTGCACACGAATGAGAATCCCGCGACATGTTAACCAAGGTGGTCACGTGTAGTAAGTTTAAGCATTGCTTAGACTTGCTTCATATCACTCTTGTTGATTTGCCCAAGAGGGCATGGCCTTCTCTGCGTAATGGGTAAGGTGGAGATGATTTGAGGTGAACTACTGATGAGCTTGATCCCTGGAGGGTACGAGGCGGGCCGCTGTAGGACGCACTTGGATTGGCCCTCGATTGGCTAATGGTGATCTCTAGATGTTCTTGGTGTTCTTCGGTGTTCGTCCAAAATTTGAGGTGAATCAAATGATGTGCGAGGTGGAGAATTGTAGAACATGCACAAAAACATGCACAAGACAGCCAGTTCAAGAGTCGACTACTAGGTATTGTAGCTCAATCTCAAATGACGTGAAAACGTGCTTTACCGTTGAGTCGAAGTAATTCCAAAGTATTGTAGTCAATTAATCTGGCAATGACGTAGCGCCTTCGGTCGGAACGTAGAGTAGTCGTAATAAATATGTAGTAGTCGACTAATCTGGCAGATTCAAAACGGGTTTTGGTTTTAAACCGGTTCGTTTAGAGTTTATAAATAACCCTAAACCCGATTATTTGAAAGTAATCAAGCACGCTTTGGAGCGCCTTTGAGAGGGTTTGGTGCATCTTTGGAGAGGAGATCTTTTGAGGATTGAGAGGTTTGTTTTTAGGGTTTCTTTGTGAGAACTTGTAATCCTAATTTGTATTCTCTTTCTATTAGTGAAAATCCCCTCCTTACCCGTGGGCGTAGGCAACTTCAGAACCACGTAAATCTCGTGTCTTTACTCTTTTATTGTGTTTTGCTACTGTTTGTGGTGGTTTCTCACTCGGTTCGCCGTCCGCTACCAACAAATAGCTCGTCCCTCGCCTCATCTAACAAATAACCCGTCCAAATGTTAAAATCGAAAATATGTAAAGAAATATATTTGATGCGAGATCTTGCATTATTTCTTTAACGCCGGACTACTCAACAAGAGACCGCTATAATTAAGCACGACTAGAACACGGTTGGTCTTTGGTTCTATTTTAATAACTTGAGACTTAAAAGCCTCATCGGTCTAACACCATCATCCTTGAGCCCTAGCAATCATGGATTTCTTATCAAAGTAACATCTGGCGATCACGAACTTGAATCTTAGTACACCAAAGCGATAGCCTTTTACACCCTTTGCATCCAAGATTCCTTCTTGGCCCTCGCGATCAAGCTTTCCCTGGATTGGCGTGATAGTAGTGGTACACAGAAAATCTGGAGCCTCTCATAATCACATATGCCCCTCACCATACCGTAGGGTGTATCACCATCAATATAGAATGTGGAGTCGATTCACTATATAGCAAGTTGTAGCAATCGACTACGCCCACCATTCTTGCCTAAACCGACATAAGATCGCATACTCATTTGCTTTCTCCTTTGATGTTCAGTTCGATCTCTCATGACCCCGTCTGTGGTGTAGATCTAAGCGTCGATTCTGGCAATGCCCTCCGATCACAAAACTCCTTGAAAACACCATCTCGTATACCAAATGGGGTTCGAGATCTTAAAGTCTTCAATTTTCTTGCATCTGTTCTCAACCATAGCCTTCCACTTCTTGATGTCTCAAATACCTCATTCTTATGCTTGAAATAAACCCAAGCATACCTCGAATGATCATCTATGAATGAGACAAAATATCACGGAACCTTCCTTTGAAGTAGTGGTAGGACCCCAAACATCCGTGTGCACATAATCTAGTATCCCTGCTCTTAGACTTGCTTCTCGAAGCTGGACCACAGCCTTTAAGGTACACACAATCCTGTAAAAAATCCATGCAAGGTTTCTTGATTCTTGTGACCCTCTTTACCAAGCTGACCCAGATTCCGACATATGCCCACTTTATGCCATAATCGTTATGTGCTCACATGGGTCTCCACCACTTCCTTCAGTTCTAATTGCATCTCCGGTCAAGTCGTGCACGAGAGTATATAAATTATCGTGACGAACACCCTTCATCACTCTGAGGAACCGTAACCTTCTTCACTCCGTTCTCGTAATAATTTTGCAACCGAGTAGTCCATGCACCAATGAGATAAGATTCTTCCGTAAATTGAACATGCCTCACATCCGTCAAGGTTGAACCACTCCATCATGCATCTTGATTTTGATATTACCTAGCCACCGTTTACAAGCATGGTTGTTCCCCATCAATACGGTTTCACCATCAATGCCTCTGTAGGTAGTAAACCACTTCCTATTGGACACATATGGTAAAAGCAACCCGATCAAGTATCCACTTTTCGAGATATCCTGCCACGTGGCGACATAGCACTCATTATCACTCTCTTCCCACGAGCGTAGTTCGCCTCTTCCTTGCCTTCTAGCCCTCGGTCTTGTTGTTGTTCTTCTTCCCACCTACTCTCTTGTTAGGACAATTGACTTTGAAATGCCCTAGCTCACCGCATTTGAAACATGGTCTTTCACTTGAGAGTCTCGTTTTGATATAGACTTTCCTCCTTGCCTTTTCCTCGCTCTCATTGCTCCTTTCTCTAGCAAACAATCCTGCGCTTGTTCTTTGTTACCACCAGTAGTCATGTCACTGGTTGCAATCTTCGAAGATCATCGCTAAGCGCCGTTTAGTCTCATCCATCGGATCGTCTCCTACAAGTATCGGTGTTTGCCAGGTTCTCATAAGACTTGGCGACGAAAATAGTGAAGGCGCACGATACTTATCTACTTTCACATCTATGTCTTTTAAGTCCGATATGATCCTATCAAACTTGTTGATGTACTCCAGGATTGACAAGCCTTCCTCCATCTTGCAAGTGTACAATTTGAATTTTAAATAGATCGGTTAGTTAGACTCTTCGTCATGAAGGTGCTCTCTAACTTTAACCACACGCCTTGATCGTTTCCACCCGTCACCAAGAAAGCTACATCCTTTCAAGGCAAAGGATGATCGCGCCGCGATGCTTGAGATCTAGCTCTTCTCAATCCTCATCGGACATGTCCTTGTGCTTCTTCTCTTTCATAAAGCTTTGTGCAACTTTTGCGAAATCGCGAATTTTTATCTGCATCCTCCAATAGGAAAAATCATTCTTCTCATTGAATTCTCGATCTCATACTTCCATTTTAATTGTTTTCTTGGTAGACGCCATTCTCATTTGTTTAGTTAAGCTTCTCTCGGGAATTCCACACAATAGCAATACCTCAAATCGGAGCTTTGTCACCACCATCGATCAAGTGCTGATACTAATTGTTGGGATCAAGGTTAGCGCCATGCCGAAGGTGAATTAAAACCCAGAAACCGCCAAAATCAAAGCAATAAGCGATACAAAACAAGTAAATGAGGCAGACAACAAATTCGTGGTTACGAACTTGCTACTGCGTGTAGGAGGCAGAGACAAATAATTTCTTATTTGACCACAAGAAATTACAAAGCTTGAAAGCGGAGAAGATCTCAAACTTGAGATCTCTCAAAATACGTGTGATTATCTTAAAATCAACTGCTCTAATCTTTCTCTCCTCAAACTTCACACAACCTCTTACAACTCTCAACCTCACTACCTCTCCTATTTATAGAAGAAGGGGTGAGTGTGGAGGAAGTGGGGGAGGTAGAGGTATGGAGGTATGGGAGTGGCATGGGGAAGGGGGCATGGGGGACACTCACTGTCCTATGTCCCCCCATGCCTCCCACGTTCACAGTTTCCCTCCGGAAGTGGACTCCCAGAGGGTTGCGAGAACATGTCGTCCGTCCCCCAACACCTTAAACAGAACTTCTTCGACGCGATGAGGATGCTCCGTCAGCCGTTTGATCAGGTCCTCAGAGACCTCCTTCCGGATTGTGTTTTGTCAGGAATGTTCTTCCCTTGGACTTACGACGTGGCGGCTGACCGCGGTATACCGAGGCTCGCGTTTTACGGGTCAAATTATTTCTCTCAGTGTGCTGTCTATTCTGTACGGCATCGTAAAGTCCTCGAAAATTTGACTGAAGAGGTGGAGTCCCTGGTCATTCCTGACCTACCACATAGGATTGAGATGGTCAAATCTCAGATCAAGGATTCAGAAAGGCCGCACCTTTTCTTGTAGACTTACTTAACCGAGTATACGAGGCCGAATCCAAGAGCTATGGTGTGTTAGTAAACAGCTTCTATGAGTTAGAACCAGACTATGTCGGACTTCTATAGGAATGTAGTTGGGAGTCGAACATGGCATATAGGTCCAATGTCGTTATGCAACAAAGACATGGGATCTAGAACGGAAAATTCGGCGATGATGATCGACCATGATGCGTGCTTGAGGTGGCTAGACAGAAAGAGCACGGGGTCTGTTATCTATGTCTGCTTCGGGAGTGACAGTGAATTCACCGTAGATCAGCTTAATGAATTGGCGTTAGGACTCGAGGCATCCAACCATCCGTTCATTTGGGTAGTGAGGAAGGGAGGCGAGGACGAGATCCCTCAAGGATTCGAAGAGAGAGTTAAAGGAAAGGGATTTATCATCCGAGGCTGGGCACAGAGTCTTGATCTTGAACCAGAGCTGTAGGATTCTTGGCGCATTGTGGATGGAATTAGTGGAGGGAATTAGTGCTGGTCTGCCATTTATCACATGGCCTTTGTTTCTTGAACAATTTTATAATGAGAGATCGTAGATGTGTTGAAGATTGGGATAGCGGTTGGGGTGAAGGAAAATCCTTGGAGGCCGGAGGAGAGGACTTTATTGAGACAGCAACGATAGAAAAGATGGTGAATATGCTTATGGGCGAGGGTGAGGAGGCAGAGGAGAGGAGGAGGAAGGCCAAGGAGCTCGGAGAATTAGCAAAGAAGGCAGTGAATGAAGGTGGCTCATCTTATGTTGATATGAGTAATCTGATTGAAGAGTTGAAGAGTGAAGCATCAAGTGTGAAGAGGTTGGGAGAAATTGTAGCAATCCTTAGTAAGTTTGGTATGTAGTTAACAATCTCTTGTACATTCAATGTGTCTTCTGCCTTGTACCTCCAAATTTTAGATGTTTTTAATTTTACCCTTCAATCATTATTGTTTTTCTTTCGATATTAGCCCCTTAAATCTTTAATATTGTGAAATTAGTCCCTCAAACCATAGAATTTCCTACTAGTTTTTAACCTTCTACCCTCACTTGAATCTAAAACATAATTTCAGAGCTTAAGATGTTGTGGATTTTATAGCTTGGAGAGAGAACATACCTGTAGCAAATGGGCTAGGGGAAGAACTAGCAGTTGGGGAAGAATAGGATTTAGTGAGTATACTTTAAACAGGTTTCATCAAACATATACGGTTTGAGGCCATATTAAATATAAGACCTTGTTTGCTATGCAGGAATATACTAAAATGAAATGCTCATTTCCACCTCCCCAATTGTTGTCGACTGCTTGACAATTCATAAGTTTTGTAAGAAACTCTAATCGAATCATGAGCTCTGATAAACCACTCCACATCCTACTCTTCCCTTTCATGGCCCAAGGCCACATCCTTCCCATGGTCGACATGGCCGAGCTTTTCGCATCCCGTGGGCTAAAGCCCACAATCCTCACAACCCGGGCCAACGCTCCTCTTTTCCAGCCGTCCATCGATCGTGTCAACGATTCTGGATGTCAGCATTCCATCCAACTTCATTTGATTGCGTTTCCCTCCGGAAGTGGACTCCCAGAGGGTTGCGAGAACATGTCGTCCGTCCTGCAACACCTTAAACAGAACTTCTTCGAAGCGATGAGATGCTCCGTCAGCCGTTTGATCAGGTCCTCAGAGACCTCCTTCCGGATTGTGTTGTGTCAGGAATGTTCTTCCCTTGGACTTACGACGTGGCGGCTGACCGCGGTATACCGAGGCTCGCATTTTACGGGTCAAATTATTTCTCTCAGTGTGCAGTCTATTCTGTACGCCATCGTAAAGTCCTCAAAAATTTGACTGAAGAGGTGGAGTCCCTGGTCATTCCTGACCTACCACATAGGATTGAGATGCTCAAATCTCAGATCCAGGATTTCAGAAAGGCCGCACCTTTTCTTGTAGACTTACTTAACCGAGTATACGAGGCCGAATCCAAGAGCTATGGTGTGTTAGTAAACAGCTTCTATGAGTTAGAACCAGACTATGTCGACTTCTATAGGAATGTAGTTGGAAGTAGAACATGGCATATAGGTCCAATGTCGTTATGCAACAAAGACATGGGATCTAGAACGGAAAATTCGACGATGATGATCGACCATGATGCGTGCTTGAGGTGGCTAGACAGAAAGAGCACGGGGTCTGTTATCTATGTCTGCTTCGGGAGTGACAGTGAATTCACCGTAGATCAGCTTAATGAATTAGCGTTAGGACTCGAGGCATCTAACCATCCGTTCATTTGGGTAGTTAGGAATGTTGGGACAAACCCGAGACTGATAGAAGTCGCTGACTAAAGTATTGTAAAAGTAATAAAGAACACACAGTTTTACGTGAAAAACTCCCTAAATAAATTTGGGGTAAAAACCACGGACAAGGATAGAAGAATTCACTATGAGGAAAAATTTAGGAGATTACAATCTCTCTTCTTACAAGGAGATACTCTCTCTATTATTTTCTCTCTCACTCTTCTATATCTGAGAGGAGTTGTTATTTAGGATTTTGGGATGATTTGAACTTAACGTCTGGGGGCTATTTATAGGCTGCGTTTGTGGTAGGTGAGCCTTTATTATCGGTGTTTGCTACGATCTTACATGAGTAGTAGGTGAGTCTGCGGTTGGTAGGTACTATAGGCTGGTAGGTGGCCTGTAGCAATTGTGGCTCTTGTAGCTATTGCGAACTAACAATCTCCCACTTGAAGATTTGATTGAGTATCAATCATATCTTCACACCATTCTTTCTATCTTGCCATCTTCATGTTGCTCCGTCTTCATCGGTCACAAGAGGATCGACACAAACAAACTTGTCGGTATTGGTACGCCTTTGTCGAGAAAATCGCTGGGTTATCTTTGGTGTGAATTTTCTGCATATCCACGGTTCCTTCCTCCACTTTCTCACGAGCGAGAGTTGTGCTTGCGTACTCAAATGTGCTTGGTCTTTGAATGGAAGGTTGGATTTCTTGCCAAATGCAGCGCGCTCAACATCACAAAGAGGAATCTTCTTTTGTTCATGGCCGAGTTCCTCCGGCACCATCTTTAACCATATCGCCTCTTTACTAGCTTGTGTAGCTGCTACATATTACGCTACGTTGTTGAAGTAGCCACAATGGCCAGTTTTGAAACCGGCTTACGGCTCCGCCCGATGATAAGGGCAACATAGCACAATGGTGGATTTGCTATTATCACGATCACGCATAATCGGAATCAACAAAACCAGCGACAATAAAATCAGATCCCCATAACATAATGCAACATCGAGGTGCCCTTAATGTATCTTAGGACCCTCTTTGACATTCCAATGCTCTCTACCGGGATTAGTCATGTATCGACTAACCACTCCCTTTGCTTGTGCAATATTTGGTTTTGTACAAATCATCGCTAACATCAAACTTCCCACTGGCGATGCATAAGGTACTCGAGACATCTCCATCCTCTCTTCTTCCTTTGCTAGGACACATATTGGAGGATAATTTAAAATTAATAGGAAGTGGGGTAAAATTGGCACAATCTTGCATGTTGAAGCGTCGCAAGATTTTCTTCAAATAATTCTTTTGAGAAAGCCATATCTTCCTATTATTTTCTCTCGGTGAATTTGCATCCCTAGAATCTTGTTTATGGATCCTAAATCCTTCATTTCAAATTTCCTAGCCAATTGAGCCTTCAATTCTTTGATCACGATATTTGTTGGAGCTCGCAACCAACATGTCGTCAACATACAACAACAAACTAACAAAGTTATTTTCGCCAAACCTCTTGAAATATGCACAAGGTGCGAATTGAGTGTTGTATCCAAGGCTCATGATGAATGAATCAAATCTCTTGTACCAACACCTCGGCTGTTTTTGGACCGTGCAGATTTGTTTAGCACACAAACCAAGTTCTCTTTTCTTTTCTTCAAAATCTTACGGTTGGAGCATATAAATTTCTTCTTCAAGATCTCCATGAAGAAATGATGTTTTCTCATCTAGCCGTTCTAGATGTAAGTCAAATCTGGCTCATCGCCGGGACTATTGAGCTGTTGTAAGTCGAACTACGGAGAAAATATTTCATTAAAGTCAATACCTTCTTCGAGCATATCCTTTGACCACCAATCTAGCGCGATATCGCTCCACTTGATCATCGCCATTTCGCGATCTTGTAGACCCATTTGTTTCCAATGGTCTTCCTTCCTTGTGGTAACGTCACAAGTTCCCAAGTTTTATTCTTATGGAGCTTCAATTTCTTCCTACATTCTTTGTCATCCACAAAGATGCGTGCGTGTTGTTTACGACTTCATGGAAAGTTGATGGCTCTCCATCCTCTGATAGAAGACGGTATGCAGCGTTACTCTCCGTAATATACTCAGAGTGTCAAGCCGGTGGTCTTCTCTCGAGTTGACCCGAACTTCGGATCCTCGGCCGACTAGTTCTTGTACATCATGCTCGGTCTTTGCTTGAAGAATCTTGAGTATTTTCCACCGAATATCTACGGTCTCGAGTCCTTCCACGAGCTGCTTTCTTTTCTCTTTGCGGTTGGTTCTGCAAAGATAACATCTCGCGATGATAACCTTGTGGGTAGTGGGATCCCGGGCGATACCCTTCACTCCATGGCATACCCTAAGAATATATATTTTACGGATTTTGAATCCGGCTTTATAATTCTTGGCGTTGTACATTACATTACCTGGACTTCCAAATATATGGAGGTTGGAATAATCGGTGGCTTGCCGATCCACATCTCCATCGGCGTCTTCAATTGTATTGCGGTTGATGGAGATCGATTCACTATATAACAGGCGGTTTTTACTGCTTCCGCCCAAAAGATTTATCAGATTCTGATTGTCAACATCGCTCGGTTCTTTTCAACGAGTTCGTTCATCCGCTCGCTACTCCATTTTGTTGTGGGTATCGCCCGTCTTGAATTGTCTTTTGATGCATTCTTGCTTGCGAATCGCGAGAAATTCTCCGTCTGTATATTCTCCTCCATTATCTGACCTCAAACACTTGATCTTCTTGTCAGATTCAAGCTCGACTCGTGCTTTGTAGGCTTTAAAGATTGAGAACACATCCGCCTTCTTCTTGATAGGGTACACCAAACATCTCCGGGAGTGATCGTCAATAAAGGACACGAAATACTTCGCACCTCCCATAGATGTAACTGGTGCTTGCCATACATCAGAATGAACCGGTTCGAATAGTATTGCTTCTAGAACTTCGATGTGTTGAACCCGATCGATCTTTGCTTGCTTGTAACACAATGCTCCGCAGCGGAAGAGCTACCAATTTGAGCCCAGGAAGTAGGTTCTGATCGGAGAGAATCTTCAAATCTCGTTCTGACATGTGGCCTAGTTTACGGTGCCACATCATGGTTTCTTCTTCTCCACGGCTGGTTGACGCCACACATGAATCAGCTTCCTGTAGAGTCTCTCCCTTGAGCACGTATAGATTTGCAGCTATCTTTTCTCCTTTGATCACTATAAGCACTCCTCTAACAATTTTCATGATCCCATTTTCTATATGGGTCTTGCATCCCAGTTCATCTAATTGTCCTAAAGACAATAGATTCTTCTTCAGGCCCTTCACATATCGTACATCTTGAATGGTGCGTATTGTACCATCAAACATTTTAATTTTGACAGTACCAATACCAGAAATCTCCAAGGCATGGTCATTTCCCATGAATACAGATCCCCCTGAGATAAGTTCATATTTGTGGAACCATTCCCTCTGGAAGGTCATGTGCCAAGAAGCTGCTGAATCTAAAAGCGGATATCGGCAAACCTCTTCTGCCTTCATCAGCGATGTTTGCTCCAGCGTATAAGATTTCACCATCGTCGATGTCGACAACGCATCCTTGAGATGTTGATGGCTCACGAAGACTTTTATCACCACTCTTCTTATTGTGCCAACACTCGGAGCTTGGCGTGCCCTTCTTGCCCGGTTGTAGCATTTGATATGCTTCTTACTCCTTGACTTGATCTACCACGAGCATGACTCCCCTTTGGGCTGGTTAGTTGATCTTCCTCTCGTCACCGATAAGGCCTCCGCTTGCTGCGAACTTGCCCACTGTCTTCTTTGTTCTTGCGCCGATTTTCTTCCTCGAGCAGCTGGCTGCAGCGTCGAAAACTAGCTTCTCCGCGGGACATTATTTGTGAGGTTGATGATGAGTTGATCATACGAGTCGTAGACTCTGAAGTAGAAGCTCTGCGTTCATTCGCGATTGCATGTCCCAATGTTGTGGTGGGAGAACAATGTGTTTAGGGTGTTGATGTGGTCGGTCACCAATGTAGATTCCGCCATCCGAGAGTGTAAAATCTTCTTTTAAGAAGATTTTATTGTCTTGAGATTGCCTCATATAGCTTTGTTAGAGTGTCCGGATCTCCTTTCTTTGTCTTCTTCTCCTCTATCTTTGGACAACACCCGTCGCTAATGCGGATGGAGATTTGCTATAGCATTTTCGTCCATTCGTTCCACTTCTTATCATCTGTGATGTCCTTGACCTTTCATTGATGGTAGCTAGACAATTATCTTTTCTCAAGATAGCCTTTATCTTCAACTTCCACAGCGAAATTACTCCGTTGAAATTCTCGATCTTTGTCGCCATTGCTTCTACCACGAATAGTAATTCCTTACTATCTCACATGAACGATCCGTATTTATGAGCGATACCGTATTCATGAATAGTAACCGTGCTTGTGAGAACGATCGTGTTGTTGGTGTTCGGTACTTCGTGAATAGTGCGGTACTTCGAGAGTAAATGATATCTAGCTTATTTTCGATGTGAAGGATCCACCTTTGGTGGCGTAGCGTCTGATAAGCGGTCTGAAAAATACCCTAAGCCAGGCTCTGATACCACTTGTTGGGACAAACCCAGGGCCCAATAGAGCAGAGTCGCAGCTAAAGTATTGTAGAAGTAATAAAGAACACACAGTTTTACGTGGAAAATCCCCTAAATGAATTTGGGGTAAAAACCACGGACAATGATAGAAGAATTTACTATGAGGAAAAACTTAGGAGATAACAATCTCTCTTCTTACAAGGAGATACTCTCTCTATTATTTTCTCTCTCACTCTTCTATATGCAGAGGAGTTGTTATTTCTGGGATTTTTGGGATGATTTGAACTTAACGTCTGGGGGCTATTTATAGCTGCGTTTGTGGTAGGTGAGCACTGTTACTACAGTGTTTGCTACAGTACTGCTACAGTATTAGTAGGTGAGTCTGCGGTTGGTAGGTACTATAGCTGGTAGGTGGCACTGTAGCAATTGCGGCTACTGTAGCTATTGCGGCTTTTCTAACAATCTCCCACTTGAAGATTTGATTGAGTATCAATCATATCTTCACACCATTCTTTCTATCTTGCCATCTTCATGTTGCTCACGTCTTCATCAGGTCACAAGAGGATCGACACCAAACAAACTTGTCAGTATTGACTGCCTTTGTCAGAAAATCTGCTAGGTTATCTTTGGTGTGAATTTTCTGCATATCCACGGTTCCTTCCTCCACTTTCTCACGAACGAAGTGGTACTGTACTCAAATGTGCTTGGTCTTTGAATGGAAGGCTGGATTTCTTGCCAAATGCAACGCACTCTGACTGTCACAAAAGAGAGGAATCTTCTTTTGTTCATGGCCGAGTTCCTCCAGCACCATCTTTAACCATATCGCCTCTTTACTAGCTTGTGTAGCTGCTACATATTCTGCTTCTGTTGTTGAAGTAGCCACAACTGACTGGAGTTTTGAAACCCGACTACGACTCGCCGATGGGGCAACATACCGTGGTGGATTTGCTATTATCACGATCACCTGCATAATCAGAATCAACAAAACCACTGACAATAAAATCAGATCCCCCATAACATAATGCAACATCTGAGGTGCCCTTAATGTATCTTAGGACCCTCTTTACAGCATTCCAATGCTCTCTACCAGGATTCGTCATGTATCGACTAACCACTCCCACTGCTTGTGCAATATTTGGTTTTGTACAAATCATCGCGAACATCAAACTTCCCACTGCTGATGCATAAGGTACTCGAGACATCTCCATCCTCTCTTCTTCACTGCTAGGACACATATTGGAGGATAATTTAAAATTAATAGGAAGTGGGGTAAAAATTGGCTTACAATCTTGCATGTTGAAGCGTCGCAAGATTTTCTTCAAATAATTCTTTTGAGAAAGCCATATCTTCCTATTATTTCTGTCTCGGTGAATTTGCATCCCTAGAATCTTGTTTGCGGATCCTAAATCCTTCATTTCAAATTTCCTAGCCAATTGAGCCTTCAATTCTTTGATACGATATTTGTTGGAGCCTGCAACCAACATGTCGTCAACATACAACAACAAACTAACAAAGTTATTTTCGCCAAACCTCTTGAAATATGCACAAGGTGCGAATTGAGTGTTGTATCCAAGGCTCATGATGAATGAATCAAATCTCTTGTACCAACACCTCGGCTGTTTTGGGCCGTGCAGAGATTTGTTTAGCACACAAACCAAGTTCTCTTTTCTTTTCTTCAAAATCTTACGGTTGGAGCATATAAATTTCTTCTTCAAGATCTCCATGAAGAAATGATGTTTTCTCATCTAGCCGTTCTAGATGTAAGTCAAATCTGGCTCATCGCCGAGGACTATTCGAATTGTAAGTCGAACTACGGAGAAAATATTTCATTAAAGTCAATACCTTCTTCGAGCATATCCTTTGACCACCAATCTAGCACGATATCGCTCCACTTGATCATCGCCATTTCGCGATCTTGTAGACCCATTTGTTTCCAATGGTCTTCCTTCCTTGTGGTAACGTCACAAGTTCCCAAGTTTTATTCTTATGGAGAGCTTCAATTTCTTCCTACATTGCTGTCATCCACAAAGATCGTCGTGTTGTTCTGACTTCATGGAAAGTTGATGGCTCTCCATCCTCTGATAGAAGACGGTATGCAGCGTTACTCTCCGTAATATACTCAGAGTGTCAAGCGGTGGTCTTCTCTCACGAGTTGACCTTCGAACTTCTGGATCCTCGGCTTCGACTAGTTCTTGTACATCATGCTCCGGTGCTGCTTCAGAAGAATCTTGAGTATTTTCCACCTGAATATCTACAGTCTCTGAGTCCTTCCCTGAGCTGCTTTCTTTTTTTTCTCTTTGCAGTTGGTTCTCTGCAAAGATAACATCTCTGCTGATGATAACCTTGTGGGTAGTGGGATCCCACAGACGATACCCCTTCACTCCATCAGCATACCCTAAGAATATATATTTTCTGGATTTTGAATCCGGCTTTATAATTCTTGGCGTTGTACATTACGTGCTGGACTTCCAAATATATGGAGGTTGGAATAATCAGTGGCTTGCGATCCACATCTCCATCGTCTTCAATTGTATTGCGGTTGATGGAGATCGATTCACTATATGGTTTTTGCTTCCGCCCAAAAGATTTATCAGATTCTGATTGTCAACATCGCTCGGTTCTTTTCATGAGTTGTTCATCGCTCTGCTACTCCATTTTGTTGTGGAGTATCGCCGTCTTGAATTGTCTTTTGATGCATTCTTGCTTGCGAGAATCGAGAAATTCTGTCTATATTCTCCTCCATTATCGACCTCAAACACTTGATCTTCTTGTCGATTCAAGCTCGACTTCGTGCTGTAGGCTTTAAAGATTGAGAACACATCCGCCTTCTTCTTGATAGGGTACACCAAACATCTCGGGAGTGATCGTCAATAAAGGACAATGCCGCTGCCTCCCATAGATGTAGCGGTGCTTGCCATACATCGAATGAACCAGTTCGAATAGTATTGCTTCTAGAACTTCGATGTGTTGAACCCGATCGATCTTTGCTTGTAACACAATGCTCACGAGAGCGGAAGAGCTACCAATTTGAGCCCGAAGTAGGTTCTGATCGGAGAGAATCTTCAAATCTCGTTCTGACATGTGGCCTAGTTTACGGTGCCACATCATGGTTTCTTCTTCTCCACGGCTGGTTGACGCCACACATGAATCAGCTTCCTGTAGAGTCTCTCCCTTGAGCACGTATAGATTTGCAGCTATCTTTTCTCCTTTGATCACTATAAGCACTCCTCTAACAATTTTCATGATCCCATTTTCTATATGGGTCTTGCATCCCAGTTCATCTAATTGTCCTAAAGACAATAGATTCTTCTTCAGGCCCTTCACATATCGTACATCTTGAATGGTGCGTATTGTACCATCAAACATTTTAATTTTGACAGTACCAATACCGAAATCTCCAAGGCATGGTCATTTCCCATGAATCTGAGATCCCCACGAGATAAGTTCATATTTGTGGAACCATTCCCTACGGAAGGTCATGTGCGAAGGCTGCGAATCTAAAAGCGGATATCGGCAAACCTCTTCACGCCTTCATCAGCGGTGTTTGCTCCCTTTGTATAAGATTTCACCATCGTCGATGTCGACAACGCATCCTTGAGATGTTGATGGCTCACGAAGACTTTTATCACCACTCTTCTTATTGTGCCAACACTCGGAGCTTGGCGTGCCCTTCTTGCCACGGTTGTAGCATTTGATATGCTTCTTACTCCTTGACTTCGATCTACCACGAGCATGACTCCCCGGGCACGGTTAGTTGATCTTCCTCTCGTCACCGATAAGGCCTCCGCTTCTGCTAACTTGCCACTGTCTTCTTTGTTCTTGCGCCGATTTTCTTCCTCGAGCAGCTGGCTTACGCGTCGTCGAAAACTAGCTTCTCATAAGGACATTATTTGTGAGGTTGATGATGAGTTGATCATACGAGTCGGGTAGACTCTGAAGTAGAAGCTCTGCGTTCATTCGCGATTGCATGTCCCAATGTTGTGGTGGGAGAACAATGTGTTTAGGGTGTTGATGTGGTCGGTCACCAATGTAGATTCCGCCATCCGGAGAGTGTAAAATCTTCTTTTAAGAAGATTTTATTGTCTTGAGATTTAAGCCTCATATAGCTTTGTTAGAGTGTCCGGATCTCCTTTCTTCTTCTCCTCTATCTTTGGACAACACCCGTCGCTAATGCGGATGGAGATTTGCTATAGCATTTTCGTCCATTCGTTCCACTTCTTATCATCTGTGATGTCCTTGACCTTTCATTGATGGCTAGACAATTATCTTTTCTCAAGATAGCCTTTATCTTCAACTTCCACAACGAGAAATTACTCCCGTTGAAATTCTCGATCTTTGTCGCCATTGCTTCTACCACGAATAGTAATTCCTTACTATCTCACATGAACGATCCGTATTTATGAGCGATACAGTATTCATGAATAGTAACCGTGCTTGTGAGCGATCACCGTGTTGTGGCTGTTAGGTACTGGGTGAATAGTGCCCGTACCTTCAGTAAATGATATCTAGCTTATTTTCGATGTGAAGGATCCACCTTTGGTGGCCCTGAAACATGAATAGCGAGATACAAATACCCTAAGCCGACTCGATACCACTTGTTGGGACAAACCCGGGGCCCAATAGAGATGCAGGCTAAAGTGTAGAAGTAATAAAGAACACACGCTTTACGTGGAAAATCCCTAAATGAATTTGGGGTAAAACCACGGACAATGATAGAAGAATTTACTATGAGGAAAAACTTAGGAGATAACAATCTCTCTTCTTACAAGGAGATACTCTCTCTATTATTTTCTCTCTCACTCTTCTATATGCAGAGGAGTTGTTGTTTCTGGGATTTTTGGGATGATTTGAACTTAACGTCTGGGGGGCTATTTATAGCTGCGTTTGTGGTAGGTGAGCACTGTTACTACAGTGTTTGCTACAGTATTGCTACAATGGCGGTAGGTGAGTCTGCGGTTGGTAGGTACTGTCGCTGGTAGGTGGCACTGTAGCAATTGTGGCTACTGTAGCTATTGCGGCTTTTCTAACAAGGAAGGGAGGCGAGGACGAGATCCCTCAAGGATTCGAAGAGAGAGTTAAAGGAAAGGGATTTATCATCCGAGGCTGGGCACCACAGGTACTGATACTGAACCACAGAGCTGTAGGAGGATTCTTGACGCATTGTGGATGGAATTCGAGTCTGGAGGGAATTAGTGCTGGTCTGCCATTTATCACATGGCCTTTGTTTGCGGAGCAATTTTATAATGAGAAGTTGATCGTAGATGTGTTGAAGATTGGGATAGCGGTTGGGGTGAAGGAAAATCCTTGGAGGCCGGAGGAGAGGACTTTTATTGAGACAGCAACGATAGAAAAGATGGTGAATATGCTTATGGGCGAGGGTGAGGAGGCAGAGGAGAGGAGGAGGAAGGCCAAGGAGCTCGGAGAATTAGCAAAGAAGGCAGTGAATGAAGGTGGATCATCTTATGTTGATATGAGTAATCTGATTGAAGAGTTGAAGAGAAAGTGAAGCATCAAGTGTGAAGAGGTTGGGAGAAATTGTAGCAATCCTTAGTAAGTTTGGTATGTAGTTAACAATCTCTTCTACATTCAATGTGTCTTCTGCCTTGTACCTCCAAATTTTAGATGTTTTTAATTTTACCCTTCAATCATTATTGTTTTTCTTTCGATATTAGCCCCTTAAATCTTTAATATTGTGAAATTAGTCCCTCAAACCATAGAATTTCCTACTAGTTTTTAACCTTCTACCCTCACTTGAATCTAAAACATAATTTCAGAGCTTAAGATGTTGTGGATTTTATAGCTTGGAGAGAGAACATACCTGTAGCGAAATGGGCTAGGGGGAAGAACTAGCAGTTGGGGGAAGAATAGGATTTAGTGAGTATACTTTAAACAGGTTTCATCAAACATATACGGTTTGAGCCCATATTAAATATAAGACCTTGTTTGCCATGCAGGAATATACTAAAATGAAATGCTCATTTCCACCTCCCCAATTGTTGTCTGTTGCCTACCACCACCGAATGACATTGGTTGCGGCCACCTGTTGCCGCCGCAGCGTTGGCACGTCACCTCCGACATTTCCCTTCACCGACTGTCACTGCTCACCGCCAATTAGGGGTGGCAATTCTGACCCAAACCCAATAACCCACCCGGAACCACCCAGTATGAAACCCACCCAAACCAACCCATTTAGCTAAATGGATCTAATTGGGTGAGTAACTATTTCTATAGGGATTAAATGGGCGGATCTTGACCCACCCATGACCCACCCAATATTAACCAACTAAAAAAAGCCCCAGAAATCTCTCCCGACTCCTCTCTCTGCGATTCCTCTCTCCGAAACCCTAAAAATTCGTCTCCCCTCTCTCTACAATTCCTCTCTCCGAGCGTCGATTCCTCTCTCGATTTCAACGCATCGTTTCTCCGCCTGCGACCCACCGCCACACTTTGATTGATCTTCCGCTTCCACTCGCTTCTGCGGTGAAGAAGGATCGTCACCGCCTCCTTCAAAGGTCGGTCAAAGGAATCAACGATTAGCCTTAGCCTTCGCCTCCGCTTCTAAAGTCGCCTGACTGCTGCCAGATGGATTCGATCCGATTCGTAAATCGGCTGATCCGGATTCGAACTGCCCGGCGTCGGACCCGACGAGTATGCTCTACTTCAATGAAGCTCTGAGCCAACGCTTGGCCTCCCAAGGAGTGAAGACGAAGGAATCCACTGTTTTGACTTCTTCCTCGTTCGATTTCTAGCCAGAATGAAATTGAGTTGATACTTGGATGCAATTAGTGAGCTTTCATTTATTTTCGTAGTGGTTGGATGCTGTATAAGCAAAGTTTTGGTAGTTTATGTATCATTCAATTTATTGCTTTCATGGGTGAAGTCAGCTCAAAGTTTTGGCAGAAAACCCCCTGAAAGTTGGCAGAAAACACCCCTAAAAGTTTGCAGAAAATCCCCCTAAAAGTTTGCAAAAAACCCCCTGAAAGTTAGAAGAAACCCCCCTAAAATTTTGCAGAAAACCCCCTAAAAGTTTGCAGAAAACCCCCTAAAAGTTTGCAGAAAACCCCCTAAAAGTTTGCAGAAACCCCCCTGAAAGTTAGCAGAAAAACCTCCTAAAAGTTTGCAGAAAAACCCCCTAAAAGTTTGCAGAAACCCCCCTAAAAGTTTGCAGAAAACCCCATGAAACTTACATATATATAAAAGCACCATAGTTAAATGGGTTATCGGGTAACCCATGAACCACCCATTTAGTAAATGGGTGGGTGGGAAGTGACCCATTTAGCAAATGCTAAATGGGTTATAAATGATTAAGTGGTCATAAACGTACCCACCCATTTATAACCCAACCAAGACCCAACCAAAACCACCCATTTGACAACCCTACCGCCAATGAAGACCGTTGCATCAACGTCAACCATTGCAAGAAATATCGACTAGCAAATATTTTTCTCTATTTGTAGCTTCATTTTTAATGACACCCAAACATGAGAATATAAATGAACATCTAGTTCTCACATTGATTCCATTTCATTTCTTACTCCATCGGTACCAATGTAGCAAACAAGACATAAGAGTTTTACTAACATTCTATGAAAATTTATTTAAACGAGACATTCCTCCAAATAAAACAACAACGCACAGAGTGACAAATTCAAATAACTTATAAGATTGGGGGGCGACCTAATCACAATTTCAGTAATTTGAGAGACTGATTTCAAAATGTTAAGAGATTTAAGGATTAATGCAAAAGCACCAATTTTTGATACCTAATTTTGATATTGGGATCCTCTACTCATCAATAGTGCTTTTGTTCTTCAGTTTGTCTTAATTTTCACTTATATCCTCCGAACTAATTGCTGCTGAATACTTAAACAAATTTCATTAATTAATAAAATATTAAATAACATTAATAGGTAGTCCGTGTAGTATACGTAACTCATGATAAGGACATATATCTATAAAAACCAAGCGATTGTTGAATATATTGATCAACATCTATTAAATATGATGCAGAAATGCATAACAAATTGACATCGATAAAAATGATGATAAGACGTGTATGAAATAATAAAGGGAAAATTTCAAAAAACCCCCTGAATTTTGGGGCTGTTTGCAAGGAACTACTCTGAACTTTAGAGAATTAAAAAAAAGCCCCTAAACTTTCAAAAATTTACACAAGCAGAGTTAGTGAGATAAATGACTAAAATACAAATTTTTTTCTTTTTTCTTTTTGAGATCAATAAATGACTAAATTACAAAATCCTTTTCTACGGAAATCTTGCCAGGTCTTTCTAAAGCCATAAACTTTTGAAACAAAATTTCAATCTCTTCATAGTCTTCTTTGTCTCGCCATTTTTCCAACAAAAAAAAATGCTCAGAAACAAAATGAGTTTCGACGAAGAAACCATCTTTAGAGAACACATGTAAAATAAATTCTTTTTCCCCAAAAGAAAAAAGAATAAATGAAAGTAAAATAAATCTGAATATTTAAAAGATCAAAAGAAGAAGAAGAAGAAAAAAAATATATATATATATATATATATATATATATATATATATATATATATATATATATATATATATATATATATATATAATATTTGTGCTTGGTACCAAGTTCCTCCATATTGCTCATATATATATATATATATATATATATATATATATACTAGTTGGATTGCGTGCAATGCGTGGTAAAATTTTATTATTTAATTTAAATTTATAATTTTATTTAGGGAAAGATTTGTTATTAAATTATTGAATGCAAGCAATGGATCAAACATATAGACACAAGCTAAAAACTCAACATTTGAATAATAAAATTACATTTAGTGATTGATTGGGTGATAGTACACTGGTTGCATCTATAATGTGATCAATCAATCAAATATTGTCACGAGAATATACCTGAAAGTAATGTTTGATGATGTGGATGTAAATCCAAGCTCATGGCATTAGAAGCTTGACTAAGCCTTTGCAGTACCTAATGTGTAAGTACATATATTCAAGCATGAAAATTTCACAATCCCATATAAATTCCAGAACACTAATTAAACTTTGTTCTTCCCTTTAAATATAACGTGCTATCTTTAGCCTTCTATGCATTAAACCGCCCCAATTTATGCTGAAGATCCACAAGAGAATCACTTGCTACCTTTGCCTTTGAAATTTTTTTTTGAGCCAACAAACTTTAAGGGTACTTTTGAAACCTTTTGTCCTTGCTCATGAAAGGTCAAGCTGATACCATAGGTATTGCCATGTGAAGGGCTCTACTTTGAGCAATAGAAGGAACATGTATCACACGTGCAAAATCTGAAAAGGTACCGCATGAATATTCTATGATAGTAGGTATTGAGGAATCAATACTTGAAATTTTAATGAATTTGAAAGAAATTGTATTACGAAGTAATCTGTATGGAGTTAGAGACGCATCCATTTGCGTCAGGGGTCCTACATACGTAACCGCTCAAGATATCATAAAGCGTTCTTTCACTCGGCCTAATTCAGGTGCTTTTAAGACATCAATTTCCTTAAAGTGACTTTATCCAGAAAAACGGTCATTTCAAGAAAGGGTTTCTTATAATGATTTCCACTCGTTTCACCCATCCAAACCTTTAGAGAGAACAGACAACTCTTTGCAAAATAAGAACACCATAGAGGCATAGACACTGTAATGCACTTAGGAATCCGGTAAGCAGCATATTCTGCAGCAAAAACGAATCAGGGCCAAAAGCATAAACACACCAGAGAACAGCAGCTAACACCAGAACCACAACATCCAGCTAAAGACTCTGCAAGCTCAACATCTCCGTAGGAACAAAACATTTGATACAATAAATGATCCAAGAGCTGCACATAATAGAGGAAAAAACTTGAGCAAACAATGGCATTCAATAATACCTTAATTGATAGTCATAATTAGCAAGAAATCAACCATGTCTGATCTAACACTGAGTTTCTAAATCAGAAGGGCGCTTATCCACAAAAAGAGAACAAAGCACTACAAGACCTAAACTCAACTACAATGCTACACCTCCACCCATTCAGTAAGCCATATTTTTGTGTCCAAAACCAATATATGAGGCATTTATATTATATAATAATAACAGCTATGTCTATCAGAAAAAGTAAGCTCCTAAAATCTTCAGTCCCACCCTGATGCAATGATCGATCCATTATAATCATAACCTGGAGTATAGTAAGACCCTCCAGCAACCCCCGAGCTGTGACCACCATCATTACCTCCATAAGAGTGAGAACTATAACTCCCCCTCCTCGAATAAGAGTCCCTTAGGTAATCATGGCGACCGAATCTGCTACCACCACCAGACGTACGATTTCTCCCACTTGAATAAGATGATCCTACAACATATTTTACAAGCCAATCTGGGACTCCTTGGTTTGCTTCCTGCATGAGTTGTGCTGGAGACTTGGCCAGTGTTTGGTTTCCATCGCTGTAGAATGTTGTAGCTAAGCCAGATTTGCCAGCTCGGCTTGTTCTGTCAATTTGATGCACGTAGTCGTCTATGTCTTTAGGGAGATCAAAGTTGATCACCTGAGGCACGTGAGGGATATCGAGACCACGAGCAGCGACATCTGTTGCTACCATGATTGGAGTCCAACCTCGCATAAAGGAATTTAAAGCTTTCTCACGCTCCTGCAAAGAGCACATCGGTACATTCAACAAAAATTTAAGTTGTAACATAATAATATGAATAGCTATATGGGTCAAAAGGTCAAGCATTCCGTGCATATTTTTGCATGAACAACTAAAATTAACAACCTGTAGTTCCCATTGCAAACATGTATTTTCAAGGTTGTGAAAAAATACAGACACTTATCTGTCCAACCCAATTTCAGTTCTAATCACCCACATACACTGCATCAATTTGCTTCACCTTTAGCATTCATTATATTTTGAGATAATGATAGGGAAGAAAGCCTCCCAAACTCTTGAACTGGTGAAAATAACGGAAGAAGTGATGCTATTTAGCAAAATTTCTGGACATATAGGCAGCCAGATCCACTTCCCCATTGGAAAATTATAATACATACATAAAATAAGGAACATCAAATTAATATTAACCCCAAATAAGCATCATTATAAATATTTCAATAGTTAGAAAATTTTAATACCAGAATCTCCAATATATGAATTATAAATAATTTAAAGAAATTTAGCAATAAAAAAATTATTGTTGTAAGTAGACACTGAATCAGAAAAAACAGTTAAAGAGTCAAGATATCCAAGATCATGCGCATTTATTTCATAACATACTGGCTGGGAGTAAACCAGACATAACAAGTAGAAATGCTGAAGAACGTAATATGACTTACAGGCTGAGTGCAATCTCCATGTATAGCTGTTGCAGGGAAGCCATTAGAAGATGACCAGTATTCTAAAGAATCTGCGCCTCGTTTTGTTTCCACGAAAACCAAGGTTAAAGCTTGCTGGAGGACAAACAACACAAGAATATCAAATCAAGGTCATGCGCATTGCTTTTTTAGGCAAATGACAAAATCAAAACAAGACAAATGGTGAAGATCTTATCCATAGATACGCAAGTCGTCCATCAGTACCTTGTCTGTAGATCCATTAACTCTTTGGACATGGAGAAGATCCATCAGGTGGCTTCTCTTATCCATATCTGGAACATATTCAACTCTTTTGGTGATTAAATCTGTGCTAAAGTGGGATGAGTGTAATCTAGTCTGTTTTTGTATCCCCATTCGAAAAAGTGGGATGTGCGAGCTCAAGTTTGTTTTTTTTATCCCAACTAAAACAATGGAATAACATTTTTCCTACAGGCCAAGGTGCTTCACATGTGATTATGTTGGGATGCGGGGTCACGCCCACACACCGCGGAAGCGATATCACCTGAGAGAAGACCCTGATTATATTCCCGTTTTACGAAGAAAACAAGAATAGAAAGCAAATATCTCAACAAAGTGAGATATATACTCTTCCTCTCAACAGTACTAGGACTGAATCGAGGGAACCTATAAATAATAGCCAACACGATGCTTGATAAAGGCCGCGAGATTTACATGGTTCGGCAAACTTGCCTACGTCCACGGGAGGGGTGAGGGGAGATTCGACTATGAAGAAGAACACCGACGACTTGTACAATCCACAAGCTCGTCCCAAAGAAAAAAGCTTTGATTTTTACCCAAAAGAAATTGACCTCTCTCTTGTAAAATCTCTCTAAGCTCTCTTTTTCTCTCTCTAGCCGCCGTCAAAAACCCTAGCTTTTTCTCCCATAAACTCAACACCACAAAACCCTAGGAATAGGTTCCTATTTATAGAGGGAGAGAAAAAAAAAGCTTTCCTAAAAAAAACTTTCCTTTTGTTTTGTTTTTTTTTAAGGGTTTGCTATAGGAACCTCAGGTTCCTGTAGCGGCTTGCTAAAGAAACCCCAGGTTCCTGTAGCAACGTGGGTGGGTGGCCCCCACCCACGTTCATAATTCTCCACCTCGTACATCATTTGATAAATCTCAAATTTTGGACGAACACCAGAAGAACACCGCGAACATCATCAGAGAGATCTCCATCGGCCAAATCAGGCCAATCGGTAGCGCCACTATCTGCGGTGCCTCATACCCTCTAGGGATCAAGCTAGCCGTAGTTACGTAATTGTTCTCCATATAGTCTCCACCTCACCCCATCACCGCCCCGAAGGGCCATGCCCTCTTGGGCAGATCAACACGGGTTGATATGAAGCAAATCCAAGCAATACTTAAACTTACTACCTGTGACCACCTTAGTTAACATGTCTGCCGGATTCTCATTCGTGTGTACCTTCATGAGAGAAATATCGCATTCCTCTATGACATCTCGCACGAAATGATACTTGACATCGATATGCTTGGTACGAGTATGATGAACTTGATTCTTGGCCAAGTGAATTGCACTCTGACTGTCGCACCACAAGTTCACGTTCTCCTGCTCAATTCCCAAATCATCTAGAAGACCCCACAACCACAATGCTTTCTTCACTCCCTCCGCCATGGCCATGTACTCGGCCTCTGTAGTAGAAAGTACCACTGTAGCCTGCAACATCGATCGCCAACTAACCGGAGCCCCATGTATCCTGAATACATAACCCGATAGTAAATCGTAGTCTATCTAGATCACCCGCATAATCGAGTCCACAAACCCATCAATCGACATGTTTCTCCACCAAAATCTGAGACCGTATAAGCGGTACCCTTTAAGTACCTCGGGACCCACTTCAGCGCTTTCGGTCGTCTTTCCGGATTCGCCATGAATCTACTGACCACACCGACCGCCTGCGAAATATCTGGGCATGTACACACCATTGCGTACATTAAGCTGCCAACTGTACTAGCATAGGGAACACGCTCCATGTGCGTCTTCTCTTTCGCTGTAGTGAGAGATTATTTACAAGAAAGCCTAAAGTGTGGAGCCAATGGAGTCACCATTGACTTAGCACTTTGCATCCCGAACCTCGCGATCACCCGCTCTATGTAGCCCTTCTGACTCAAGAACAATCGCAGGTTCGCCCGCTCTGTTCTAATCTCCATACCCAGTATTTTCCTAGCAGCGCCCATGTCCTTCATCTCGAACTTTTCACCAAGTTGAGATTTCAGCCTATCTATCTCCACCTTGCTCTTAGAAGCAATAAGCATGTCATCCACATACAAAAGGAGATAGATATAATTACCTCCACGAAGCTTCCGAATGTAAACGCAACAATCATAGTCGCTTCGGGAAAACCCATGCTTCAACATGAAGGAGTCAAATCGCTTGTACCACTATCGGGAAGATTGCTTCAATCCATACAGTGACTTTTTCAAACGACACACATGATGCTCCTTGTCCTCAACCTTGTAGCCCTCAGGTTGATGCATGTAGATCTCTTCATCTAAGTCTCCGTGCAAGAAGGCCGTTTTAACATCGAGTTATTCCAGCTCAAGATCACCATGAGCAACAATACTCAATAGCACCCGAATAGAAGTGTGTTTTACCACCGGAGAAAAGATCTCATTGTAATCCACACCCTCTTTCTGTGCAAAATCCTTAGCCACTAGCCTCGCCTTGTACCTTGTACCACCGAGCTCTGAAAGATCTTCCTTTCTTTTATACACCTACTTACAACCAATAGCTTTTTTTCCTACGGCCAATGGGACCACCTCCCATGTTTGGTTCTTCCGAAGAGATTCCATCTCTTCCTCCATCGCAGCCAACCAACTCTCACTATCCTTATCCCGAATAGCTTTCTTGAAGGAGACCGGCTCATCCTCCTCCACCGAGAGTGCGTATTCAACCAAATTAACCTGCCCATAGTGCTTCAGGGGTTGATCAGCCCCCAACTTCTGTACATGCTTGTATGCTCGCCTTGGCCTAGTGAAAGCCAAACTATCCTCGAGCTGCTGTTGTTGTAGTGCCTGTGTATTCTCCTGCTGAACCTCCTCCTGCTCAAGCTCATCATCTACCTGACTTCCCACTTGAACACGACTAGAACCTGGTTGGTATTTAGGTTCTATTTTAATAACCTGAGACTTAGAAGTCTCATCAGTCCTAACACCATCATCCTTGGGTGCCCTAGCAATCATGGATTTCTCATCAAAGGTAGCATCCTGGCGATCACGAACCGAATCTTCCGTACACCAAAGGCGATAGCCTTTCATGCTCGCATATCCCAAGAATATTGCCTTCTTGGCCCTCGCGTCAAGCTTTCCCTGGTTGGCGTGATAGTAGGCGGTACATCCAAAATTCGAGCTTATCATAATCGCATGCTCACGACCACACCTATAGGGTGTATCACCATTCAATGTCGAATGTGGTGAACGGTTCACAATGTAACAAGCTGTAGCCACCGTTTCTGCCCACCATTCGTTGCCCAATCTAGCGTATGATCGCATACTCATTACTTTCTCCCGCAATGTTCGGTTCAGTCTCTCTGCGACCCCATTCTGCTATGGTGTTGACCTGACTGTCCAGTGTCGAACAATTCCCTCCTGATCACAGAACTCTTTGAAAGCACCATATGTATACTCTGTATCGTTATCAGATCTCAGTGTCTTCAATTTATTTCCCGTCCTGTTCTCAACCATTGCTTTCCACTTCTTGAATGTCTCTGTTGATGTATATAATCACAGTCACTAACCTCGGTGTGAGTTTAGCTTTTAAGAGAGCGGAGTCCGCCTTCTCTCCTAATATTCGGTGACGTTGCTCCGGTCAAGGGGTTCACCTACGAGAAAACACCTGTGGAAGGGGCGGAGTTGGGATCTCCGGTGGTCCCTCCGACGGTCAAGTTAGTATGAGGGAGATCAAGAATAGGGAGAGGAAATTTACTCAGAGAAAATCACTTACTTGGTCTGCTGTTCATATTGCTACTTATACCTAGGGTTGTAGGGGTATTTTTGTCTTTCCATTGGGTGAGAAACCACTGATGAGTCAGCCCTCTCTTCCACGTGTGGGCTAGTGATTGGCTGAGCACCTCTAGAGCTTGATGTACAAAGGAGCCCTCTTGTCGTCATGGCTGTACACCGGAGATGATTTCGCCGGTGCCTCCAACTTGTAACCCTTCGGTATGTCAAACTTTGAGCGCAGAGACTTCATCTGTGCCTGGGTCACCTTTGAACGGAACTCATCAAGCTGCTTTCGGCGATCGGAATCCATGCAAGATTTGTATCGCTCGCCGGAGGATCGCCTGAGTTTGTAGTTGAAGAAGAAAGTAAAAGCTTCCTTCCCCCTCACCGCTCCATATTTATACAGGAGCCCACTAAAACCACGCCCGTTCATGATCAACAGAGGAGATTGAAGCTCCGCTCCCGAGGCACCGCCTCGGGAGATGAAAAACCCTTCCCATCTGCTCCAAGAGGGGTCCACCATCGAGCCTAGAAGGCGAAGCGCCAGTGGCCAAAAAACTGCTTGCTGACATCAGCCACGTTCCACTAATAGAATGTTCGAGCCTCTTCCCGAACTCCCTTCCATCCGACCAGAGCCATGCTACTTATTTCACTTGGATTCGTTTCCAACCGACTCCAAGTGAAAGGGGCCAACTATTATGGTCATAACTACTAATTAGTGATTAAAGAGGAAAACCAAGTGTTAAGATGGATAAACATTTTTGCTCGTCAACTTGGAGCGACATGAACCTCCACACCACTCCACGGGCGCCTACGCTACCGCCCTCGCCACGGTCCGTTAAGCGACAATCGCCATAGCCGGCGAAGGCGGTGTGGGTCGACCTATCAACAACTCTCTCATGAGCGGCGAAGGCGGTACCGGTCGTCAGCCCAACCAATTGATTGCCTCGAAGCTATCCTTCCAAGTCGCTTGTCCCTTGTCCCCCCGGGCGACATGGGGGACGACTAGCCATCGCCTTCTAATCGCTAGCCCGGACGGCGAAGCGGTACTAGTCGTCCTCCTAACCGATTATCTACCATAATCTCTTCCAACCGATCGTGCGCCTCTCCAAACAATGCGAAGCAAACCTAACCCCCCTTTTTTAGCTATCCGTCCTCCTGGACGACGCAAAGGGCGGTACTAGTCGTCCCCTTCAATTGATTACTCTAATGAACGCCTCAAGAGGCCGTGCAAGTCAGCCACCCGGTCTCAGCTCCCCTTTCTCTCATCCTATGTGGTTCCCTCCACTCGAATGACGATTATACGGTGTTCGAACCCATCGACATCGCATTAAATGCACTGACAACTGTTCACGAGAAAAATTGAGAAAATATAAAATTAATTTATTCTATTTGAAGAATAATGAATACAATCTCTCGAATGCAATCTCTCTCTCTAACTGACTTAGATAAAAAGAAATTATAAATTCCTCGATCGGTTGCCCGATTTACAAAAGAAGGAAGGGTCAACGAAGATCTTTCCTTTTGTTTAAAACTGGGTTCTTCACGGTGGCGATAGGAGCTTAAATCTTGTATCCCATTGACGATCCGACCGTCTTGACTCGTGGGACGAGGTTGAAAAATAACTCGCAGGAGCAAGTTTAGAACGCTAGCCGAGTTAAGAACTCTTTGATAGAGTTGATTTTAGAAAAGGATTAGTAATCCTTTTAGCCAAGAATGGCGGAGAAGAACTTGCCGTGCAAGTTCGAAAACTGTAATCGAGTTGAACTCTCTAGGAGAGTTGATGCCAGCAAAGGAGGTTTGATCCTTTCTTAAAAAAAAAAAGACGTAGATCTTCGGTAAAATCTCAATATCTCTAAATCCAACCAATAAAAATCAATCTCCACCGTTCAGAATTAGGAACGACGAGTGTTGAGGCTGTCCTCCAAGTTTCACTCCGATCAGACCGTGGATGAAGGTCCGATCGTCACGCCGATCACAGCTGCGCAGAAGAAACCATTCTCTGCACAATTGGCTTTGGTAAAATCTTGATATATCCAAATCCAACCGGTAGAAATCAATCTCCACTGTTCAAAATTAGGAACAACGAGTGTTGAGGATTTTCTCCAAGTTTCACGCCGATCAGACTTTGGATGAAGGTCCGATCGTCATGCCGATCCGATTAGTAGAAGTGGCTTTTCTTTTCTCCCTCCTTCTCTCCTTTTTTTTAGTTCTCCGGCCAAACCCTTTCAACCAGCCCCCATTTGGCTGTAAAAATCTCCATTTATAGGGATTAAAGGGGTGTAACCGTCCTCTTAAATTGCTCCATAATGGGGGTTTAGTGGGGTGTAACCGCCCCCCCTTAAATCTCTCAAACGATTTAGGAACCGTTCAACTCATGTTTAAATGAGTCAAAACGCGAAGTTCGCATTTTGGAGCAAGCCTCACGTCTGCATTTTAGTGCAGGAGCGGGGATAGACCTCGGCGTCACGTTTTAACTAGGGCCGAGTGGAGGCCAGCGTTTTGAGCTGAGCGTGGGCCATGTGCTCCGCGTTTAGGCTTGAGCAGCGGGTCATATGCTTAGCATTTTGGGCTTGAGCGGGCCGTGCTCGCATTTTAAATTGAAGCGGGGATGAGTCGCGTTTTGAATAAGCGGGGGTGAGCCAGCGTTTTGCTGAAGAGATCAATACTTGTGATCTCTTTTCACAAGGATTGTCAACTTGTAATCCTTGTACTCTAGAGACATTAGCTTCTTATTCTCCTTTGTTGTCGTGAAATTCGTCAGCTTGTAACCTTCATTGATAGTGTTTCGCGAATATTGGCTGTCTTCAGTAATAATAATTTTTTCGACTCTGAGAACCCCTCAAAGTTTTGAAAGTTCGCGGTTGGTAGGACAAGCTTTCGGAATACTTTGAATATCTTCTTTTGTTTGATCCTGAGAAGGTATTGCTCCTCATTCTGTCTTCAAAGAAGTTGTGCTCTGCTTTTGTCCACGCTAGTCATTCGTCTTGCATGGGTGAACTCCGGATTTTTTACTTTTTTAAAATGCAGGAGTGACCGTAGTGTCTTGAACTTTGCTACGCGGGACTGATCCTCGCGTTTTGAGGTTGAAACACGGAGGCCATCCGTTACGTGTTTAAAAGCGGTAGCGACCCCGCGTTTTGTGTTGAAACGCGGGGGTGGTCCTTCGCGTTTTATGAGTAAAACGCGGGGATGAACCCCACATTTCCAACTAAGTCTTTTAGACTTTTCTTTAAGGTGCCAAAAGTATGGTGTTAACTTGTCATGCCTTTCATACTTATTGTTTGAACAAGCTTTTGGGGACTTATCACTCTATTGCAAAGAGTTGATAAATTGGTTTTATCATCAGAGGTGGAATTTTTAACTTGATGATGATTTTTGAGGACTTATCGCTCTATTGAATAGAGTCGATAAGTTAATTTTATCAGAGGTGTGGAGTTAACTTGATAAAGTTGGGTACTTGTGATTTGAATAAGATTTTGAAGACCTATCGCTCTATTGATGAGATTCGATAAGTTTAGGTTTTGTCGGGGGACAAAATATGAAACCTGTGATTTGAACAAGGTTTAAGGCCTGTGATGTGAACAAGGCTTACATGGCTTGTGGTGTGAACAAGGCTTTGGGCTTGTGGTTTGAACAAGGCTTTGGGCTTGTGGTTTGAACAAAGCTTCGGGCTTGTGGTGTTAACAAGGCTTTGGGCTTGTGGTTTGAACAAGGCTTTGGGGCTTATCACCCTATTGAGGAGGATTGATAAGTTGACTGTCAGAGGTGTGATGTTAACATGACAAGATTGTGTTGCGATGTGAGCAACTTTATGGACTTATCCTATTGAGGAGGATTGATAAGTTTGTTATCAAACTCTGCTGAGGATGTGTACAGATTTTGATAGGATTGTGTTGTAATTTGAACAACTTTGTGGATCTATCATTCTATTAGAAAGGAATGATGAGTTGATTGACGGGGTTTAGTTGTGATTTGAACAATTTTGAGGAACTTATCTGCTGGGGAGGATTGATAAGTTGATTATATCATCGAGGTATAGTGTTGACTTGATGAAGATACATTGCGTCGAACAACTTTGAGGACCTATCATCTGTTGAGGAGGATTGATAAGTTGATTGCGATTTAATCAAATTTGAGGACTTATCATCCTATTGATGAGGATTGATAAGTTGTTTGTCGTGATTTAGTTGTGATTTGAACAACTTTGAGGACTTATCGCTCTTATTAAAGAGTGTCGATAAGTTGATGTTAGAGGAGTTCGCCCATGCGTGGCGTTGTGCTACGATGTTGAATCGTAGACTTTGTAGTCTTTTACGGGCAAGAGACTAGCGGCAGCGTGTTGGCGTTGACTTTAGGGTTATTAGCCAACCCCGACCATCAGCGGACTTGATGAGCCTTTACCGATTACCGTTTGAATCGGGCTAGCATGCGGATTATCTAAATCCGTTGCATGTGACGTTGTGCTAAAGAATAAAACTCTTTTAGGTTTAATGCTACGATGTTGAATCGTAGGCTTCGTCTTTCTCACGGGAATAGACTACGGTGCATGTATTAGATGCGAGGCTTATCTCTACTTAGGTTTGGGATAAAATTCCCCGATTTGAATTACGGTGTCTTCTTCGATCGGTAAAAGACTAAACCGGCAATGTGTGTTAGGCGTTGACTTACCCCTACTTAGGATTCGGGATAAAATTCTCCACACGTGTGAGGCGTGGATTGTGATGTTATTAATAATAACATTGAGGACTTATCGCTCTATTGAAGAGAGTCGATAAGTTGATTGTCAGAGGTGTTAGGTTAACATGACAAGGATACATTGCGATCGGAGCAACTTTGAGGACTTATCGCTCTATTGAAGAGAGTCGATAAGTTGATTGTCAGAAGAGATCGCCTTGCTAATAACGAGACGAGCTAATCTTAACTTTGTGGGGATTGCGTTGCGATGTGAGCAACTTTGTGGGCTTATTATCCTATTGAAGAGAGTCGATAAGTTGATTGTCAGAGGTGTGAGGTTAACATGACAAGGATACGTTGCGATTGGAGTAACTTTGTGGACTTATCATCCTATTGGAGAGGATTGATAAGTTGGTTGTCAGAGGTGCATTGTTAACTTGTGAGTTGTTATTCGATTTGAGCAACTTTGTAGACTTATCATCCTATTGGAGAGGATTGATAAGTTGATTTTGGTAGTGCAACAATCATAGTAAGCGGAAAACCCATGCTTCAACATGAAGGAGTCAAATCGCTTGTACCACTATCGGAAGATTGCTTCAATCCATCGAGTGACTTTTTCAAGCGACACACATGATGCTCCTTGTCCTCAACCTTGTAGCCCTCGGTTGATGCATGTAGATCTCTTCATCTAAGTCTCGTGCAAGAAGGCCGTTTTAACATCGAGTTATTCCACTCAAGATCACCATGAGCAACAATACTCAATAGCACTGAATAGAAGTGTGTTTTACCACGGAGAAAAGATCTCATTGTAATCCACACCCTCTACGTGCAAAATCCTTAGCCACTAGCCTCGCTTGCGTGGCTCAGAAGATCTTCCTTTCTTTTATACACACTTACAACCAATAGCTTTTTTCCTACGACCAATGGGACCACCTCCCATGTTTGTTGTTCTTAGAAGAGATTCCATCTCTTCCTCCATCATGACCAACCAACTCTCACTATCCTTATCCCGAATAGCTTTCTTGAAGGCCGGCTCATCCTCCTCCACCGAGAGTGCGTATTCAACCAAATTAACACGCCCATAGTGCTTGGGGGTTGATCAGCCCCAACTTACGTACATGCTTGTATGCTCGCCTTGGCCTAGTGAAAGCCAAACTATCCTCGGCACTTTGTTGTTGTAGTGCACGTGTATTCTCTGCTGAACCTCCTCTGCTCAAGCTCATCATCTACGACTTCCCACTTGAACAGACTAGAACCTGGTTGGTATTTAGGTTCTATTTTAATAACGAGACTTAGAAGTCTCATCGGTCCTAACACCATCATCCTTGGGTGCCCTAGCAATCATGGATTTCTCATCAAAGGTAGCATCCCTGTGATCACGAACCGAATCTTCAGTACACCAAAGGCGATAGCCTTTCATCTCGCATATCCCAAGAATATTGCCTTCTTGGCCCTCGCGTCAAGCTTTCCCGTTGGCGTGATAGTAGGCGGTACATCCAAAATTCGAGCTTATCATAATGCATGCTCCCGACCACACCCATAGGGTGTATCACCATTCAATGTCGAATGTGGTGAGCGGTTCACAATGTAACAAGTTGTAGCCACCGTTTCGCCCACCATTCGTTGCCCAATCTAGCGTATGATGCATTACTTTCTCCCGCAATGTTCGGTTCGGTCTCTGCGACCCCATTACGCTATGGTGTTGACTGGTGTCGGTGTCGAACAATTCCCTCCTGATCACAGAACTCTTTGAAAGCACCATATGTATACTCTGTATCGTTATCAGATCTCAGTGTCTTCAATTTATTTCCCGTCCTGTTCTCAACCATTGCTTTCCACTTCTTGAATGTCTCTGTTGATGTATATAATCACAGTCACTAACCTCGGTGTGAGTTTAGCTTTTAAGAGGCGAGTCCTTCTCTCTAATATTCGTGGCGTTGCTCCGGTCAAGGGGTTCACCTCTGAGAAACACTGTGGAAGGGGAGTTGGGATCTCCGGTGGTCCCTCCGACGGTCAAGTTAGTATGAGGGAGATCAAGAATAGGGAGAGGAAATTTACTCAGAGAAAATCACTTACTTGGTCTGCTGTTCATATTGCTACTTATACCTAGGGTTGTAGGGGTATTTTTGTCTTTCCATTGGGTGAGAAACCAGCGATGAGTCAGCCCTCTCTTCCCGCGTGTGGGCTAGTGATTGGTGAGCACCTCTAGAGCTTGATGTACAAAGGAGCCCTCTTGTCGTCATGGCATTACCGGAGATGATTTCGTAGGTGCCTCTAGTAAACCCGGTGTCAAACTTTGAGCTGAGACTTCATGCGTGCACGGGTCACTTTGAGCGGAACTCATCAAGGCGCTTTCGGCGTCGGAATCCATGCAAGATTTGTATGCTTCACGGGAGGATCGCTGAGTTTGTAGTTGAAGAAGAAAGTAAAAGCTTCCTTCCCCTCACGCTCCATATTTATACAGAGCCCACTAAAACCAGCCCGTTCATGATCAGCGGAGGAGATTGAAGCTCGCTCCCGGGCACCGCCTCGGAGATGACCCTTCCCATCTGCTCCAAGAGGGTCCACCATCGAGCCTAGAAGGCGGCGCCGATGGCCAAAAGCGCTGGCGACATCGATACGTTCCACTAATAGAATGTTCGAGCCTCTTCCCGAACTCCCTTCCATCCGACCAGAGCCATGCTACTTATTTCACTTGGATTCGTTTCCAACCGACTCCAAGTGAAAGGGGCCAACTATTATGGTCATAACTACTAATTAGTGATTAAAGAGGAAAACCAAGTGTTAAGATGGATAAACATTTTTGCTCGTCAACTTGGAGCGACATGAACCTCCACACCCGACCCACGGGGCGGCCTACGCTTACCGTCCTCGCCACGGTCCGTTAAACGACAATCGCCATAGCCGACGCGAAAGGCGGTGTGGGTCGGCCTATCAACAACTCTCTCCCGCGAACGACGCGAAAGGCGGTACCAGTCGTCCGCCCAACCAATTGATTGCCTCGAAGCTATCCTTCCAAGTCGCTTGTCCCTTGTCCCCCCGAGCGACATGGGGGACGACTAGCCATCGCCTTCTAATCGCTAGCCCCCCGGACGACGCGAAAGGCGGTACTAGTCGTCCTCCCTAACCAGTTATCTACCATAATCTCTTCCAACCAGTCGTCTGCCTCTCCAAACAATGCGAAGCAAACCTAACCCTCCTTTTTTAGCTATCCGTCCTCCTGGACGACGCAAAGGGCGGTACTAGTCGTCCCCTTCAATTGATTACTCTAATGAACGCCTCAAGAGGCCGTGCAAGTCAGCCACCCGGTCTCAGCTCCCCTTTCTCTCATCCTATGTGGTTCCCTCCACTTTCGAATGGCGATTATCACGATGTTGAACCCATCGACATCGCATTAAATGCAGCGACAACCGTCACGAGAAAAATTGAGAAAATATAAAATTAATTTATTCTATTTGAAGAATAATGAATACAATCTCTCGAATGCAATCTCTCTCTCTAGCGGCTTAGATAAAAAGAAATTATAAATTCCTCGATCGGTTGCCGATTTACAAAAGAAGGAAGGGTCGAAGATCTTTCCTTTTGTTTAAAACTGGGTTCTTCACGGTGGCGATAGGAGCTTAAATCTTGTATCCCATTGGCGATCCACCGAGTCTTGACTCGTGGGGCGAGGTTGAAAAATAACTTCGAGGAGCAAGTTTAGAACGCTAGCCGAGAGTTAAGAACTCTTTGATAGAGTTGATTTTAGAAAAGGATTAGTAATCCTTTTAGCCAAGAATGGCGGAGAAGAACTTGCCGTGCAAGTTGAAAACTATGTCGAGTTGAACTCTCTAGGAGAGTTGATGCCAATAAGGAGGTTTGATCCTTTCTTAAAAAAAAAAAGGCGTAGATCTTCGGTAAAATCTCAATATCTCTAAATCCAACCAATAAAAATCAATCTCCACCGTTCAGAATTAGGAACGACGAGTGTTGAGGCTGTCCTCCAAGTTTCACTCCGATCAGACCGTGGATGAAGGTCCGATCGTCACGCCGATCACAGTGCCTTGAAGAAACCATTCTCTGCACAATTGGCTTTGGTAAAATCTTGATATATCCAAATCCAACCGGTAGAAATCAATCTCCACTGTTCAAAATTAGGAACAACGAGTGTTGAGGATTTTCTCCAAGTTTCACGCCGATCAGACTTTGGATGAAGGTCCGATCGTCATGCCGATCACAGTTGCGTAGAAGTGGCTTTTCTTTTCTCCCTCCTTCTCTCCTTTTTTTTAGTTCTCCGGCCAAACCCTTTCAACCAGCCCCCATTTGGCTGTAAAAATCTCCAATTTATAGGGATTAAAGGGGTGTAACCGTCCTCTTAAATTGCTCCATAATGGGGTTTAGTGGGTGTAACCTTAAAAATCTCAAGCGATTTAGGAACCGTTCAACTCATGTTTAAATGAGTCAAAGCGGATTCGCATTTTGGAGCAAGCCTCCGCGTCGCATTTTAGTGCGGGGAGCGGGGATAGACCTCCGCGTCACGTTTTAACTAGGGCCGAGTGAGCCAGCGTTTTGAGCTTCGGCGTGGGCCATGTGCTCGCGTTTTAGGCTTGAGCAGGTCATATGCTTAGCATTTTGGGCTTCGAGCGGGCCCGCGTGCTCGCGATAAATTGAAGCGCGGGGATGAGTCCGGCGTTTTGAATTGAAGCGGGGGGAGCCAGCGTTTTGCTGAAGAGATCAATACTTGTGATCTCTTTTCACAAGGATTGTCAACTTGTAATCCTTGTACTCGAGACATTAGCTTCTTATTCTCCTTTGTTGTCGTGAAATTCGTCGACTTGTAACCTTCATTGATAGTGTTTGCGAATATTGGTATCTTCGGTAATAATAATTTTTGACCCTCGAGAACCCCTCAAAGTTTTGAAAGTTCGCGGTTGGGACAAGCTTTGAATACTTTGAATATCTTCTTTGTTTGATCACGAGAAGGTATTGCTCCTCATTACGTCTTCAAAGTTGTGCTCGCTTTTGTCCACGCTAGTCATTAGTCTTGCATGGGTGAACTCCGGATTTAAAATGCGAGGTGGCCGTGAGTGTCTTGAACTTTGCTACGAGGTGATCCTGCGTTTTGAGGTTGAAACAGATGGCCATCACGTTCGTGTTTAAAGCAGCGATTTTGTGTTGAAGCGGGGGTGGTCCTTCGCGTTTATGAGTAAAGCGCGGGGATGAACCCCACATTTCCAACTAAGTCTTTTAGACTTTTCTTTAAGGTGCCAAAGTATGGTGTTAACTTTATGCTTTCATACTTATTGTTTGAACAAGCTTTTGGGACTTATCACTCTATTGCAAAGAGTTGATAAATTGGTTTTATCATCGGAGGTGGAATTTTTAACTTGATGATGATTTTGAGGACTTATCGCTCTATTGAATAGAGTCGATAAGTTAATTTTATCGAGAGGTGTGGAGTTAACTTGATAAAGTTGGGTACTTGTGATTTGAATAAGATTTTGAAGACCTATCGCTCTATTGATGAGATTGATAAGTTTAGGTTTTGTCGGGGACAAAATATGAAACACAATGATTTGAACAAGGTTTAAGGCACGTGATGTGAACAAGGCTTACATGGCTTGTGGTGTGAACAAGGCTTTGGGCTTGTGGTTTGAACAAGGCTTTGGGCTTGTGGTTTGAACAAAGCCGGGCTTGTGGTGTTAACAAGGCTTTGGGCTTGTGGTTTGAACAAGGCTTTGGGGCTTATCACCTATTGAGGAGGATTGATAAGTTGGTTGTCGAGAGGTGTGATGTTAACATGACAAGATTGTGTTGCGATGTGAGCAACTTTATGGACTTATCCTATTGAGGAGGATTGATAAGTTTGTTATCAAACTCTGCTGAGGATGTGTACAGATTTTGATAGGATTGTGTTGTAATTTGAACAACTTTGTGGATCTATCATTCTATTAGAAAGGAATGATGAGTTGATTGTGGGGTTTAGTTGTGATTTGAACAATTTTGAGGAACTTATCTGGGGGGAGGATTGATAAGTTGATTATATCATCGAGGTATAGTGTTGACTTGATGAAGATACATTCGTCGAGACAACTTTGAGGACCTATCATCTGTTGAGGAGGATTGATAAGTTGATTGCGATTTAATCAAATTTGAGGACTTATCATCCTATTGATGAGGATTGATAAGTTGTTTGTCGTGATTTAGTTGTGATTTGAACAACTTTGAGGACTTATCGCTCTTATTAAGAGTGTCGATAAGTTGATGTTAGAGGTTAAGCCTCCATCGCGTGGCGTTGTGCTACGATGTTGAATCGTAGACTTTGTCGGTCTTTACGGGCAAGAGCTAGCGGCAGCGTGTTAAGCGTTGACTTTAGGGTTATTAGCCAACCCGACCATCAGCGGACTTGATGAGCCTTTCTGCGATTACGTTTGAATCGGGCTAGCATGCGGATTATCTAAATCCGTTACGCATGTGACGTTGTGCTAAAAGAATAAAACTCTTTTAGGTTTAATGCTACGATGTTGAATCGTGAAGCCGTCTTTCTCACGGGGAAGACTACCGGTGCATGTATTAGATGCGAGGCTTATCTGCTTAGGTTTGGGATAAAATTCCCCGATTTGAATTACGGTCTTCTTCGATCGGTAAAAGACTAAACCGCAAGCGTGTGTTAGGCGTTGACTTACCCCTACTTAGGATTAGGATAAAATTCTCCCACGTGTGGGCGTGGATTGTGATGTTATTAATAACAACATTGAGGACTTATCGCTCTATTGAAGAGAGTCGATAAGTTGATTGTCGAAGGTGTTAGGTTAACATGACAAGGATACATTGCGTCGAACAACTTTGAGGACTTATCGCTCTATTGAAGAGTCGATAAGTTGATTGTCGAAGAATCGCCTTGCTAATAGCGAGGCGAGCTAATCTTAACTTTGTGGGGATGCGTTGCGATGTGAGCAACTTTGTGGGCTTATTATCCTATTGAAGAGGTCGATAAGTTGATTGTCGAGAGGTGTGAGGTTAACATGACAAGGATCGTTGCGATTGAGTAACTTTGTGGACTTATCATCCTATTGGAGAGGATTGATAAGTTGGTTGTCGAGTGCATTGTTAACTGGACGGATTGTGTTACGATTTGAGCAACTTTGTAGACTTATCATCCTATGGAAGGATTGATAAGTTGATTTTGGTAGTGCTGCGTTGAAGTGCTTACATTGTCAAAAGTATTTTGTTAACTTGACAATATTTAGAATTTATCATTCTACTCGAGAAAATAATAAATAATTAACCCCGGTCTTTGGGATACATGGCGTCTTTTGACAAAATCGGCGGCGTCTATAATTATCTAGGTTGATACTAACAGAGTCTTGACCTCGCGATTTAGAGCGGGTCATCAATAGCGAGTCTTGGTCAGTCTCCTCTTCTTGACTTCAATCCTAGCAATAATTGCTTACTGTTAATACAGGAGACTAGTTGTTTCAAAGCGATATTTTGCAACCCCATTCGAGCTAGGAGATTGGTTTGTAAATTGTGCCGGCAGTGTCAATCGAGAATCGTGTCATACATCGAGCATCGAAGAGCCATGCCGAACCGTTCGGCGAAGACTTTGATAGGCTCTCCCTCCTTTTGCTTAATGGCAAGGAGAGAAGTGATGCTGATTTCCGTGTCATCTTCAAAGAATCGTGACAGGAAGAGTCTCTCTAAATCTCCATTTCGGATACATCTGTGGCGGTTTCATGAACTATTCAAAGGCAACCCCTTGAGGGTGTCAATGAACAAATGAGACTATGGCATCGTTTGCCATCACATTCGATCTGTGACCTAAAATGGTAGATGTGTTGGTTCGGTGATCCCGTGCGTGAAAGCTTGTAGCGTGGGATTTTAAATTTTGGAGGATAAGGAAGTATCCCATTCTGCGGGATACGTCGACAACCCCGATCTTGGGCTGCACCTATTAGCCATGGCATTGGCGGGCTTCCGGTTCTCGCATTTTGCCGATTGAGGACTTTGCTCGTTTTCGGCCTCTCTTCCTTCTTCAAATAAAGATTCTATGTGATGAGCTTCTTGATCGAAGCTTCATTCACCTTTTCTTTTCGTTTTGAGGATCGACCCTCGCCGTGATGATTAGAGGTGTTGAGGCGAACATGTGAACAGGTCCTATCGCAACAAGTTGGTTTATCATATCTCGAAGTTGATCGATGGACTCTTGTTGTGATCGCGAGGGCTTCTTGCATCATAGCACGATGCTCGAGCCTCTTCTTAAAATCTTCGGCATTCTCCGTCGTGTTCTCAACCATTGCTTTCCACTTCTTGAATGTCTGTTGATGTATATAATCACAGTCACTAACCTCGGTGTGAGTTTAGCTTTTAAGAGGCGAGTCCTTCTCTCTAATATTCGTGGCGTTGCTCCGGTCAAGGGGTTCACCTCTGAGAAACACTGTGGAAGGGGAGTTGGGATCTCCGGTGGTCCCTCCGACGGTCAAGTTAGTATGAGGGAGATCAAGAATAGGGAGAGAATTTTCGAGAAAATCACTTACTTGGTCTGCTGTTCATATTGCTACTTATACCTAGGGTTGTAGGGGTATTTTTGTCTTTCCATTGGGTGAGAAACCACTGATGAGTCAGCCCTCTCTTCCCGCGTGTGGGCTAGTGATTGGTGAGCACCTCTAGAGCTTGATGTACAAAGGAGCCCTCTTGTCGTCATGGCATTACCGGAGATGATTTCGTAGGTGCCTCTAGTAAACCCGGTGTCAAACTTTGAGCTGAGACTTCATGCGTGCACGGGTCACTTTGAGCGGAACTCATCAAGGCGCTTTCGGCGTCGGAATCCATGCAAGATTTGTATGCTTCACGGGAGGATCGCTGAGTTTGTAGTTGAAGAAGAAAGTAAAAGCTTCCTTCCCCTCACCGCTCCATATTTATACAGAGCCCACTAAAACCAGCCCGTTCATGATCAGCGGAGGAGATTGAAGCTCGCTCCCGGGCACCGCCTCGGAGATGACCCTTCCCATCTGCTCCAAGAGGGTCCACCATCGAGCCTAGAAGGCGGCGCCGATGGCCAAAAGCGCTGGCGACATCGATACGTTCCACTAATAGAATGTTCGAGCCTCTTCCCGAACTCCCTTCCATCCGACCAGAGCCATGCTACTTATTTCACTTGGATTCGTTTCCAACCGACTCCAAGTGAAAGGGGCCAACTATTATGGTCATAACTACTAATTAGTGATTAAAGAGGAAAACCAAGTGTTAAGATGGATAAACATTTTTGCTCGTCAACTTGGAGCGACATGAACCTCCACACCCGACCCACGGGGCGGCCTACGCTTACCGTCCTCGCCACGGTCCGTTAAACGACAATCGCCATAGCCGACGCGAAAGGCGGTGTGGGTCGGCCTATCAACAACTCTCTCCCGCGAACGACGCGAAAGGCGGTACCAGTCGTCCGCCCAACCAATTGATTGCCTCGAAGCTATCCTTCCAAGTCGCTTGTCCCTTGTCCCCCCGAGCGACATGGGGGACGACTAGCCATCGCCTTCTAATCGCTAGCCCCCCGGACGACGCGAAAGGCGGTACTAGTCGTCCTCCCTAACCAGTTATCTACCATAATCTCTTCCAACCAGTCGTCTGCCTCTCCAAACAATGCGAAGCAAACCTAACCCTCCTTTTTTAGCTATCCGTCCTCCTGGACGACGCAAAGGGCGGTACTAGTCGTCCCCTTCAATTGATTACTCTAATGAACGCCTCAAGAGGCCGTGCAAGTCAGCCACCCGGTCTCAGCTCCCCTTTCTCTCATCCTATGTGGTTCCCTCCACTTTCGAATGGCGATTATCACGATGTTGAACCCATCGACATCGCATTAAATGCAGCGACAACCGTCACGAGAAAAATTGAGAAAATATAAAATTAATTTATTCTATTTGAAGAATAATGAATACAATCTCTCGAATGCAATCTCTCTCTCTAGCGGCTTAGATAAAAAGAAATTATAAATTCCTCGATCGGTTGCCGATTTACAAAAGAAGGAAGGGTCGAAGATCTTTCCTTTTGTTTAAAACTGGGTTCTTCACGGTGGCGATAGGAGCTTAAATCTTGTATCCCATTGGCGATCCACCGAGTCTTGACTCGTGGGGCGAGGTTGAAAAATAACTTCGAGGAGCAAGTTTAGAACGCTAGCCGAGAGTTAAGAACTCTTTGATAGAGTTGATTTTAGAAAAGGATTAGTAATCCTTTTAGCCAAGAATGGCGGAGAAGAACTTGCCGTGCAAGTTGAAAACTATGTCGAGTTGAACTCTCTAGGAGAGTTGATGCCAATAAGGAGGTTTGATCCTTTCTTAAAAAAAAAAAGGCGTAGATCTTCGGTAAAATCTCAATATCTCTAAATCCAACCAATAAAAATCAATCTCCACCGTTCAGAATTAGGAACGACGAGTGTTGAGGCTGTCCTCCAAGTTTCACTCCGATCAGACCGTGGATGAAGGTCCGATCGTCACGCCGATCACAGTGCCTTGAAGAAACCATTCTCTGCACAATTGGCTTTGGTAAAATCTTGATATATCCAAATCCAACCGGTAGAAATCAATCTCCACTGTTCAAAATTAGGAACAACGAGTGTTGAGGATTTTCTCCAAGTTTCACGCCGATCAGACTTTGGATGAAGGTCCGATCGTCATGCCGATCACAGTTGCGTAGAAGTGGCTTTTCTTTTCTCCCTCCTTCTCTCCTTTTTTTTAGTTCTCCGGCCAAACCCTTTCAACCAGCCCCCATTTGGCTGTAAAAATCTCCATTTATAGGGATTAAAGGGGTGTAACCGTCCTCTTAAATTGCTCCATAATGGGGTTTAGTGGGTGTAACCTTAAAAATCTCAAGCGATTTAGGAACCGTTCAACTCATGTTTAAATGAGTCAAAGCGGATTCGCATTTTGGAGCAAGCCTCCGCGTCGCATTTTAGTGCGGGGAGCGGGGATAGACCTCCGCGTCACGTTTTAACTAGGGCCGAGTGAGCCAGCGTTTTGAGCTTCGGCGTGGGCCATGTGCTCGCGTTTTAGGCTTGAGCAGGTCATATGCTTAGCATTTTGGGCTTCGAGCGGGCCCGCGTGCTCGCGATAAATTGAAGCGCGGGGATGAGTCCGGCGTTTTGAATTGAAGCGGGGGGAGCCAGCGTTTTGCTGAAGAGATCAATACTTGTGATCTCTTTTCACAAGGATTGTCAACTTGTAATCCTTGTACTCGAGACATTAGCTTCTTATTCTCCTTTGTTGTCGTGAAATTCGTCGACTTGTAACCTTCATTGATAGTGTTTGCGAATATTGGTATCTTCGGTAATAATAATTTTTGACCCTCGAGAACCCCTCAAAGTTTTGAAAGTTCGCGGTTGGGACAAGCTTTGAATACTTTGAATATCTTCTTTGTTTGATCACGAGAAGGTATTGCTCCTCATTACGTCTTCAAAGTTGTGCTCGCTTTTGTCCACGCTAGTCATTAGTCTTGCATGGGTGAACTCCGGATTTAAAATGCGAGGTGGCCGTGAGTGTCTTGAACTTTGCTACGAGGTGATCCTGCGTTTTGAGGTTGAAACAGATGGCCATCACGTTCGTGTTTAAAGCAGCGATTTTGTGTTGAAGCGGGGGTGGTCCTTCGCGTTTATGAGTAAAGCGCGGGGATGAACCCCACATTTCCAACTAAGTCTTTTAGACTTTTCTTTAAGGTGCCAAAGTATGGTGTTAACTTTATGCTTTCATACTTATTGTTTGAACAAGCTTTTGGGACTTATCACTCTATTGCAAAGAGTTGATAAATTGGTTTTATCATCGGAGGTGGAATTTTTAACTTGATGATGATTTTGAGGACTTATCGCTCTATTGAATAGAGTCGATAAGTTAATTTTATCGAGAGGTGTGGAGTTAACTTGATAAAGTTGGGTACTTGTGATTTGAATAAGATTTTGAAGACCTATCGCTCTATTGATGAGATTGATAAGTTTAGGTTTTGTCGGGGACAAAATATGAAACACAATGATTTGAACAAGGTTTAAGGCACGTGATGTGAACAAGGCTTACATGGCTTGTGGTGTGAACAAGGCTTTGGGCTTGTGGTTTGAACAAGGCTTTGGGCTTGTGGTTTGAACAAAGCCGGGCTTGTGGTGTTAACAAGGCTTTGGGCTTGTGGTTTGAACAAGGCTTTGGGGCTTATCACCTATTGAGGAGGATTGATAAGTTGGTTGTCGAGAGGTGTGATGTTAACATGACAAGATTGTGTTGCGATGTGAGCAACTTTATGGACTTATCCTATTGAGGAGGATTGATAAGTTTGTTATCAAACTCTGCTGAGGATGTGTACAGATTTTGATAGGATTGTGTTGTAATTTGAACAACTTTGTGGATCTATCATTCTATTAGAAAGGAATGATGAGTTGATTGTGGGGTTTAGTTGTGATTTGAACAATTTTGAGGAACTTATCTGGGGGGAGGATTGATAAGTTGATTATATCATCGAGGTATAGTGTTGACTTGATGAAGATACATTCGTCGAGACAACTTTGAGGACCTATCATCTGTTGAGGAGGATTGATAAGTTGATTGCGATTTAATCAAATTTGAGGACTTATCATCCTATTGATGAGGATTGATAAGTTGTTTGTCGTGATTTAGTTGTGATTTGAACAACTTTGAGGACTTATCGCTCTTATTAAGAGTGTCGATAAGTTGATGTTAGAGGTTAAGCCTCCATCGCGTGGCGTTGTGCTACGATGTTGAATCGTAGACTTTGTCGGTCTTTACGGGCAAGAGCTAGCGGCAGCGTGTTAAGCGTTGACTTTAGGGTTATTAGCCAACCCGACCATCAACGGACTTGATGAGCCTTTCTGCGATTACGTTTGAATCGGGCTAGCATGCGGATTATCTAAATCCGTTACGCATGTGACGTTGTGCTAAAAGAATAAAACTCTTTTAGGTTTAATGCTACGATGTTGAATCGTGAAGCCGTCTTTCTCACGGGGAAGACTACCGGTGCATGTATTAGATGCGAGGCTTATCTGCTTAGGTTTGGGATAAAATTCCCGATTTGAATTACGGTCTTCTTCGATCGGTAAAAGACTAAACCGCAAGCGTGTGTTAGGCGTTGACTTACCCTACTTAGGATTAGGATAAAATTCTCCCACGTGTGGGCGTGGATTGTGATGTTATTAATAACAACATTGAGGACTTATCGCTCTATTGAAGAGAGTCGATAAGTTGATTGTCGAAGGTGTTAGGTTAACATGACAAGGATACATTGCGTCGAACAACTTTGAGGACTTATCGCTCTATTGAAGAGTCGATAAGTTGATTGTCGAAGAATCGCCTTGCTAATAGCGAGACGAGCTAATCTTAACTTTGTGGGGATGCGTTGCGATGTGAGCAACTTTGTGGGCTTATTATCCTATTGAAGAGGTCGATAAGTTGATTGTCGAGAGGTGTGAGGTTAACATGACAAGGATCGTTGCGATTGAGTAACTTTGTGGACTTATCATCCTATTGGAGAGGATTGATAAGTTGGTTGTCGAGTGCATTGTTAACTGGACGGGATTGTGTTACGATTTGAGCAACTTTGTAGACTTATCATCCTATGGAAGGATTGATAAGTTGATTTTGGTAGTGCTGCGTTGAAGTGCTTACATTGTCAAAAGTATTTTGTTAACTTGACAATATTTAGAATTTATCATTCTACTCGAGAAAATAATAAATAATTAACCCCGGTCTTTGGGATACATGGCGTCTTTTGACAAAATCGGCGGCGTCTATAATTATCTAGGTTGATACTAACAGAGTCTTGACCTCGCGATTTAGAGCGGGTCATCAATAGCCCGGAGTCTTGGTCAGTCTCCTCTTCTTGACTTCAATCCTAGCAATAATTGCTTACTGTTAATACAGGAGACTAGTTGTTTCAAAGCGATATTTTGCAACCCCATTCGAGCTAGGAGATTGGTTTGTAAATTGTGCCGGCAGTGTCAATCGAGAATCGTGTCATACATCGAGCATCGAAGAGCCATGCCGAACCGTTCGGCGAAGACTTTGATAGGCTCTCCCTCCTTTTGCTTAATGGCAAGGAGAGAAGTGATGCTGATTTCCGTGTCATCTTCAAAGAATCGTGACAGGAAGAGTCTCTCTAAATCTCCATTTCGGATACATCTGTGGCGGTTTCATGAACTATTCAAAGGCAACCCCTTGAGGGTGTCAATGAACAAATGAGACTATGGCATCGTTTGCCATCACATTCCGATCTGTGACCTAAAATGGTAGATGTGTTGGTTCGGTGATCCCGTGCGTGAAAGCTTGTAGCGTGGGATTTTAAATTTTGGAGGATAAGGAAGTATCCCATTCTGCGGGATACGTCGACAACCCCGATCTTGGGCTGCACCTATTAGCCATGGCATTGAGGCGGGCTTCCAGTTCTCGCATTTTTGCCGATTGAGGACTTTGCTCGTTTTCGGCCTCTCTTCCTTCTTCAAATAAAGATTCTATGTGATGAGCTTCTTGATCAGAAGCTTCATTCACCTTTTCTTTTCGTTTTGAGGATCGACCCTCGCCGTGATGATTAGAGGTGTTGAGGCGAACATGTGAACAGGTCCTATCGCAACAAGTTGGTTTATCATATCTCGAAGTTGATCGATGGACTCTTGTTGTGATCGCAGGGCTTCTTGCATCATAGCCTGATGCTTTTCGAGCCTCTTCTTAAAATCTTCAGCATTCTCCGTCGTGTGGACAGCGCTCACATGCTCCACGAAAGAGCTAGAGGATTGAGATTCTGCGATGGCTGAATGCTCATCATCAGACTCAATTTCTTTAGCCAACTTTTGATAGTTGACGGGGGATATGACCCCTGTTCGAGTCCGAGTATGTCGGTAAACTCTGTCGGAGTCGTTCAAAGCCTCTTTCAAGCCGGGGGACCGATTTGCCTCTGACTCATCGGAGTTAGAGATTGATGGTCTCCCTATACCAATCATGTTGGAAGTGACTCCAAGGTATTCGACCTCTGAAGTCTCCTTCCTGTGAGAATGCCTTCGTTCGGTGGACCAAATGATATTTATCAATCGGTCAAACACCGACGGCTTGGCCGCATGTGAGCAGCGTCGATATGCCGATGATTTGGCACATGGAACGCGAAGATCGCGTTTGAGCACTGAGCGAGGTTGGACCAGCGTTTTAGATTGGAAGCGCTAGGTTGGCGTTTGAATGCTTGGGCCGAGTTGAGGCCAGCGTTTGAGGATAGAGCGTGAGAGTTAACTGCACCCTACCGAACGTGAGGTTCGCGTTTGAACAATTGAACGCGGGGTTGAGATCCGTATTTTATAGTGGGGACGCGAGGATCGCGTGCAACCCCCTGCTGAACGTGAGGTTCGCATTTGAGCAATCGCGGGGTTGGGACCAGCGTTTCGGCAATAAAGCGCCATTGAGGGTTGCATTTAGCACGGCTTTGCGAGGCTCGTGTTCGAGCACATAAGCGGGAGGCTTGCGTTACGTAAAAGCAAGGCTTCGGGATCGCGTTTTGGCTCACAAACGCGAAGTTCGCGTTGGTTGGTCGATTGGCCATCTCGGGGCTGTAATTTTACAACGATGTTACCGTTTGTATTGATCTGGTTGATCGCAACAACGGGAGGGACTTTGGTCTCCTTAGAGACTTTGTGGATCTTGCGCATAGCCTTGGGGCTAAGGGATCCGGAGGAGAGTACCTCCTCGAACTTGGCTTGATCGAACTCTACGGTCGAGTTTCATGATCATCCCATGAGCTTGGCGTCGGTTGCGCCACCACCTCTTCATCGGTGAAAGAGATTGTCCCCAGCGAAGTCGCCATCTTTTGTTCGCGAGGAAAAATTAAGAAAATATAAAATTAATTTATTCTATTTGAAGAATAATGAATACAATATCTCGAATGTAATCTCTCTCTCTAATTGACTTAGATAAAAAGAAATTATAAATTCCTCGATCGGTTGCCCGATTTATAAAAGAAGGAAGGGTCAGAGAGATCTTTCCTTTGTTTAAAGCTGGGTTCTTCACGGTGGCGATAGGAGCTTGAATCTTGTATCCCGTTGGCGATCCGACCGTCTTGACTTCGTGGGGCGAGGTTGAAAAATAACTCGCAGAGCAAGTTTAGAACTCGGCGAGTTAAGAACTCTTTGATAGAGTTGATTTTAGAAAAGGATTAGTAATCCTTTTAGCCAAGAATGGCGGAGAAGAACTTGCCGTGCAAGTTTAAAAACTGTAATCAAGTTGAACTCTCTAGGAGAGTTGATGCCAGCAAAGGAGGTTTGATCCTTTCTTAAAAAAAAGACGCAGATCTTCGATAAAACCTCAATATCTCTAAATCTAACTAGTAAAAATCAATCTCCACCATTCAGAATTAGGAATAAATAGTGTTGAGGCTGCCCTCCAAGTTTCACTCCGATCAGACTGCGGATGAAAGACCGATCGTCACGCCGATCACAGCTGCGCAGAAGAAACCGTTCTCTGCACAATTAGCTTTGGTAAAACCTCGATATATCCAAATCCAACCGGTAGAAATCAATCTTCACCATTACGAATTAGGAACGATGAGTGTTGAGGATTTCCTCTAAGTTTCACACCGATCAGACTATGGATGAAGGTCCGATCGTCACGCCGATCACAGCTGCGCAGAAGTGGCTTTTCTTTTCTCCCTCCTTCTCTCCTTTTTTTAGTTCTCCGGCCAAACCCTTTCAACCAGCCCCCATTTGGCTGTGAAAACCCCCCATTTATAGGGATTAAAGGGGTGTAACCATCCCCTTAAATTACTCCATAATGGGGTTTAGTGAGATGCTTGCCCCCTTAAATCTCTCAAGCGGTTTAGGAACCGTTCAACTCATGTTTAAATGAGTCAAAACGGGTTCGCTCGAGCAAGCATCGCGTCTGCATTTTAGTGCGAGGAATACGGGTGGACCTCGGCGTCTATGTTTTAACTAGGGCGTGGGGAGGCCAGCGTTTTGAGCTTCGAGCAGCGGGCCATGTGCTCCGCTTTAGGCTTCAACGCTGGCCATGTGCTTCAGATTTTGGGCTTCAACGCTGGCCACGTGTTCGCATTTTGAATTGAAGCGGGGATGAGTCAGCGTTTTAAATTGAAGCAGCGGGGTGAGCCAGCGTTTTGCTGAAGAGATCAATACTTGTGATCTCTTTTTATAAGGATTGTTAACTTATAATCCTTGTACTCTGGAGACATTAGCTTCTGATTCTCCTTTGTTATCGTGAAAGTCGTCAGCTTGTAACCTTCATTGATAGTGTTTCGCGGATATTGACTGTCTTCAGTAATAATAATTTTTTTTATAGCCTACAACAACCCCTTAACTCCTCCATCTCTCACGATATTTAAGACACCTCGGACCCATGCGGTTACAGGCGCCGCCAATCCCATCGCATTAATGGCGAATAGACAACACTAGCTCTCAATCCGCCCACAACTCGACACGTAAAGGCCGACCACCGTAGGCGACAAGAGGTGCTCGACCAATCAGCCCCTGCGTGGAAGAGAGGGCTGACTCATCTGTGGTTTCTCATCCAATGAAAAGACGAAAATACCCCCACAACCCTAGGTATAAGTAGCAATATGAACAGCAGACCAAGTAAGTGATTTTCTCTGAGTAAATTTCCTCTCCCTATTCTTGATCTCCCTCATACTAACTTGACCGTCGGAGGGACCACCGGAGATCCCAACTCCACTCCTTCCACAGGTGTTTTCTCGTAGGTGAACCCCTTGACCGGAGCAACGTCACCGGACATTAGGAGAGAAGGCGGACTCCGCTCTCTTAAAAGCTAAACTCACACCGAGGTTAGTGACTGTGATTATATACATCAACAGTCTTGAACACCTCATTCTTATGCTTCAGAAAGTAAATCCAAGCATACCTCGAATAGTCATCTATGAACGAGACATAATATCTGGAACCACCCTTAGAAGTGGTCTGAGCCGGACCCCAAACATCCGTGTGCACATAATCTAGTATCCCTCTACTCTTAGACTTGCTTCTCAGAAACTGGACCCTGTGTGCCTTTTCATACACACAATCCTTGCAAAAATCCATGCTAGGTTCCTTCAGATTCTTCAGCAGACCTTCTTTACCAAGCAGAACTAGACCCTTCTCTGACATGTGCCCAAGCCGCCTATGCCATAACCGTGTGTGCTCACATGGGTCTCCACCACTTCCTTCAGTTCCAACTGCTGCATCTCCCATCACCGTCGTACCTGAGAGAGTATATAAATTACCGTGACGAACACCCTTCATCACTACAAGGGAATCCCGAACAACCTTATTCACTCCGTTCTCCGTAACAATTCTGCAACCGCTGGAGTCCAATGCACCGACTGAGATAAGATTCTTCCACAAGTCGGGAATATGCCTCACATCCGTCAAGGTTCGAACCACTCCATCATGCATCTTGATCTTGATATTACCTAGCCCCACCGTTTTATAAGCATGGTTGTTCCCCATCAATACGGTTCCACCATCAATGTCTCTGTAGGTAGTGTAGGCGTTGAAAAATACTTACAAGATCCCGAAACCAACTTCGTGGCGGGAAGTCGTGAATAATGATACCGGATAAGGCGGACGTCGAATCGTTAAAGCGAACCGACGGTAAACCCACGGCGTCACAAGCACGGTTTAAACGGACTTGAGCAGAGCGATCAGATTTGGGGCTGTTGAGCGGAACAAACCAAGAGTTAGTCCGGAACCAAATCTGAGCGGAACCTAAGTCGGAGAAGACCAAAGTCGAATAAGCGGGACCTAAGCAGAGGCCAGAAAAAGCGGCGAAAGCGGTAGCGGTGGAAAAAGCGGCAATTATGGCGAACCTCGGCCAACTTGGCGAGTTACCTCGACAAGTGGCGAAGTGCCTCGACCAGTTGGCGAGCCTTGGCGAGTGCCTCGACCCAGCGGCGAGCCCTTGGCGCATTCCCCTATTCTATAAATAGGGGGTCTTCCGCATTCGAGGGATTTTGAGGTTGGATTTGGTGGGATTTTTGGGGATTTTACGAAGAGTTCTCGCGAGATCTGGCCGATCATTACCGTTCGAGCACCGGCGATCACAAGTTCGAGCTCGTCGGATCTTCAGCGAGGTAAGCGAAGTCGGTCATTGCCGGATATTGGTGATTTTCCTAGTAGATCTCACCGCTCGGCGATCCTCTCGCCGTGAGTGTGATCCCGGCGATCCTCTCCTTCGTGAGTGTGATCCCCTTAGGCGTTTCGTTTCCTTCGTGAAGCGAGCCTTCACATCTGTAGTTCGGAGCCGAGTTTGCACGGATGGGATTAGCGGTGGTCCGCGGACGAATAAAAGTCCGACGCGGGCAAAGAACCCACCTGGCGAGGATCGTATAATAGAGATCCGGCGTTTGTTCATCTGAGGAAGAAGTTGTAATCTTTTATTTTCATTATGCGCCTTAAATAAAGGCAATTTCTTTTGTTTGAATTTTGTTGTAGGCAACGAAGGCGTAAATAAGTTCAACAACAATGAATAACAAAACAACTTTCCCCTGAACAAGGCGACGGTGGGAATAGCGGTCTCAAGTCGAGAGATCGTCGTGTAAGTAGCCGTGGATCGGATCGGTCGAAGAAGAAGTCAAAGGCCTCAGGGCGGATAGGAAAAAAAAAATTTTGAGAACCCATAAGGGGCGGCCCTTGACCCCCGCTCCGCTAATGGGCTAGCGGGACCGTCGAAACTTCTGCGTAGGGTGTAATAATGCGCTCCAGCGAAGTCAATGAATCAAGTTGATCCGGGTTCCGCTGTATCATACTATCGTCATTGTCTGATCGTCCTCCCCACAAATCGAAGGATCTCGGCGCAAGAAAGATCCGTTTGTCCTCGACTCCGAAACTTTAAAGCGAGGATCTTAACTCTGCCGTTGCGAAGTTGCACCAAATGGCATCCTTCCGGCATCAAGATCGCGGATCTCGCGGGGAGATCATCAGCGATGGCGTCGACTCTCTCAAAGAGAGCCCGCCAGGCGACGCTAACGCCGACGCGTGAGTTCGCCAAGGCCCCGGAATCACCGACGGTGTCCGCTACAAAGTGGATCTCAAGTCCGTGAGAGGTCAAGAAACTCATCACCGTGCACGGCAACCTCCAAACCGCCAACAAATGATTGGTCCACAAACGGAACCGATCAACACTTGAAGAACGTGATCCAGAGGCCGCATTAATCGCGACACACGGGCTCTAGTTCAGAGGCCCGATGTAGAAGAAGGAGTCGCAAAGGACAAGAAGCCGAAAATGCGCCAAGTTTGGAGTCCAACCGAACAACGATTCGGACGAAGGTCGTAAACGTCACCAAGAATCACCACCTCAAACCGATTCGACTAAGGCTCCCGCCACGGGTGACTTGATCACACCTCCTACGATCTCATCCGTGATCTCCATCCAGCTCGCGCTCGCCTGTCAATCCCGCATGCATCCCGCAGCAAGAAACGGTAGTTAGAGCTACCACCCGCTGCACGATGATCGAGGTAAAATTTTGATCAAGGATTGTTTTGGTCTCAAGAGGAGGTCCCAACTAACCACGTGATGGGGTACCCTCCGCCATGATAAGAAGACTCCTACAGCTTCCATACCGGACCGAAAGTCAAGTCCGAGAGTCCACGAGACTTCAACAACCGACGAAAGTCAAGGCGGTTACTTTCGCAGCTTTTAATAAACTATCCGGTCTCTGAAGGAGACGCTTTTCATCCGACGAAAGCGCTATACCCGAGATCGCACACATACGGAGATCGCCCCACTCATGCCGACGAAGTTGTACTATCGCATCGGGGTACGAAGAAATCTCAAGAGGTTCCCCTGCCAACACACCATGCTTATGCTCCAAGCTTATCAAAACAAGGTTTCGAGTGTAATTGTGGTCAAGAAGCTCCGTAAAGAGTATCGCCTTCCGAGACTCACCACGAAATGCCAAGACCTAAGTCAAGGCATTCCGCGGGAGATCGCGACTCGACAATGAGTTGCCGCTGGTCACTAACAATATGACCTAAGCAGGAACCATTGTCACGCGACTATTCCTCAGCAAGACGCAACGGTTGACTCGCTTGCGGTCCCGACTATCCGACGGTCCACTACGACAAACTGAGAGGATACTGCGGAGGATGAAGCATCGGATGTTGGCTCCGCAATTGCCTCGCGATTATCTTGTTTCTAGCGAAGGATGTCCCCAAAGCACTTATGATCGATGCAGATCAAGTGGCTAAAATGCTAGGCGAAGCATTGAATAAGCAGGAAAACTTCAAGGCTGGAGATGGATATGGCCATCACGAATGATAGAGAGATGCATGACCAACAGATCAAGCCTTGACAAAACATTAAGGTGAATCGAGTCGGCGCATCGACATTGACCAAGATGGCGATTGAGGACCGGGAGAAGCACAAGAGGATGATAACCCTCTGAACCCGCATGCGGGCATAATGTAGGCGTTGTTGCTCATGAGGCGAAAGATCAAAGACCTCGAGTAAAATCAACTCATTGATTTGCTCAAGAGGTGAAAACCGGCATCCTTGCCCATATCCTAGGAGTGGGAATCAATCCCATACGACAAAGTTTAACTTAATAAACTTCCGCCGTTTGGCGGAAGGGTTCACCAACTCAACACGATATACTTCAAGTCCCACTTGGGGTAATATCAGGAAATGAGCCTGATGGTTCGGTCATTCGTTGGTACCCTTGCGGGGCTGCCTTCGATTAGTACCGCCGTCTCAAGCGGGGAGCATTCACATTTGGGGCGACATGGAGTCTAACTTCCTCACCAATTTCTTCGACGGCGATACGAAGTATCGTCGGGACATGCTCGGCGAAGCGAAGGGCGGAGAAAGCGTGGATATCTTTGTCAAGCGATTCGGAACAAGGCAATGGTGCAGGGATCAATAACGAAGGAGTTCATCCTCGGACTTGCCACAACAACTTGTCGATAGGCGTGCTTTCGAGCAATGGGAACAGCACCGTCCAACACACGGAGATTTGAAGGTTCGTGGAGAGCAAGCTGAAAGGTTCCTTAAGAGGAAAGCGAAAAGGCCAGCCGGCAACAAACCTGAACAAGCAATTTTGTGCCACCTTGGCAGAGGTAAAGCGCCGGCAAAGTCGTAGGCGCCAATCAAGCGTTGAGCTGCAACCACAGCGGTAATTAGCGGCGTGCACCACGGCAATCGCAGCCTCAATGGCCAACCGGCTCAAAATCGAAACCTTCGGTTCGAGGTTTCCCAAGACTTACTCGTTCAAAGGCGAGGAGGTTCGGGCATCTTCAAATACCTACGGAGAACAATAAGATCCGGTTGCCCCATTGTGAACCAAGAGGAGGCAAACAAGGTTCTGAATCCTAAATCTGCGCTTACCACGGGCGGTACATCATCCTACAAAGTTACGCTACCATCTCAAGGACAAGATTCAAGCCTTGATGCGATGTTGGAGTCATTACTCCAAAACCCTCTAAAGAGAAGAAGGTGGGAGCAAATGTAGTCTCTATAAGCTTGGATCGGTTCCTTTGGATTGGTTTCAACCGGCCTTGATTGTCAAGGTAGGGATGAAGATGGTGAATGAGGATTCTCACGGGCAGCGTGAGAAGGGGCTCGTCTGCCTGCGACGACAAGCGGAGAAATCCTTTGGGTTCACCACGACTTGTTGGAAAGCGATGATGGACTACCTCTTCGGCCAAAAGTTCAAGGGAAGAGGCAAACTATGCCATCTTTGCCGGCAATTCTAGAAGAAAAGGGCGATGAAGATGTGGCGACTTTCCGGTTTTGAAGAAGAGCATGAAGTCTTTGCCACGAGGTGGACCACGAATCTGACTGGTATCAGGAGAATCAAATCAAGCAGAAGCGGCTGTCCGAGCTGAGGGGTGTACGACTCCTCTCACTCGTGTAGAAAGGACAATAGCGACGGTTGCTAAAAGCGGTGAAGCAAAGGAGAAGCGACCTCGAGTCCAAAGCCCAACTCTGAAGCAATCGATTCAATCGCCCGATTGTGAGGATAGGCCAGAACATCGAGCTCTCCATACCGCTTTGATGTCATGGCCCAATTGGCAAACATCCCGGCTAGAATAACTCTCTGAGTTGCTCCGATTGTCAAGGGGCAGGAAGCTTTACAAGAGGCTCTAGGCGATTCGAAGTCTTTCTCACAGTTAAGCCAAGTCGGAAGAGTCATTGCAGTGCAACCTTGCGTGAAACACTTCCCTGCATTACTTTTATAAAGGAGGATATCTGACGAGGAATTCCAAGCACGATAGGCGCTATACTTCACGGGTATATTGGCTCTAGTGAAGTTAGCAGGATCCAAGTCGATCCGGGTTCATTAATGAGCATCATGCCCTGCGCCTCATGTATCACCTTGGAATCCTGCCGATGGTGGCATCAACGAACGGTGATCTATGGATTTAACACCGGGTCTCGGCGCTTGGTAAAATCGGATAAAGTGCCAAATGGGGACTTAAAGTCGAAGTCACTGCTATGTGATTGTGAGACTTCCTATAACTTATTGTTGGGTGGACCTTGGATCCGCGGTAGCGTTATAGTCCCATCTACTCTTCATCGATGTCTCAAATATGTAGACACGAATAATGAGTCAAGGCGGTGGTGGCGGACAAACAACGGTTTAAGGGGATGGAGAATTATTTCAGCGATTCTCTCCTCTACGGTAATGAGTCGGCGAACCATCGGCCCAAGGCACGGACAGCGGTGAAGAAGGCGATACGAAGCCGGGCTTGGTTATAGTGGTGGTTTTGTTTTAAATGACATTGTACCCCTTGTAATCAATCTTGACGATGAAGAATTGTCAGATGAACATGGTAATTGGCAAATTGTCGATGAATCAATAAATAACGATTTAGAGTACCCTTTGTCTTTGAATGATGTGATGACAGGTTTATACAACAATCCAGAGTGGCACCTACCAACTCGGTCATTTTGCTTTACACAAAAGCAGTTCCAAGACTCCTTGGAGACAACACTCGTCATCCCACAAAGATCAAGTAGTGAAAAGACTTGGTTTCTGAGAAAAGGAGATCACGGTTCAGCGAATCATTTCTTAGAAGAAGATGAAGATGACAATGGGCCTATCCTCCACACATTCAGATATAGTCCAGAAACACTAGGTATCATGAAGAAGTGGGGGTACAACTTGACACAAGCAGAAGGTCTATGCTTTGGGCGAGGTCCTCGAGTCCCTCCCAGCGGCATATGTCCCAAAAGGCCCAGGATAACTATTATGCATTTAGAAGGGGATTGGGATCTGAATCCTCCTCGAGAAGATGAATGCTCATGGTGATTGATAATAGTCCACCCGATGAGGAGGCGGACATTCGTCGATTCTTGGCTTGGGATTAGACACCGACCTGGAGAAGCTTTCAAGGCTTTGATGTCAAATATGGCTACGGTCGATCCTGCTACTATTGAGGGTGATAAAGATATGCCAACATGGGAAGACCCATGGATCCATCAACTCAAAGAGCAGTTTGGGGATAGATTCGAATAAAGAGAACCCCCCACTAAGGACGAGGTAGTCCAGGTTAATATGGGTGACGAAGAACATCCTAAGCTCATAAACATCAGCAATACTCTTCCCTCGAAGAGAAGGAAGAGTTGATCATGTCGGGGAGCATATCGATGTATTCGCCTGGAGTTACGAGGACATGCCAGGACTCGACCCTAATGTGGCGACACATCGCCTCAACATCAAGGTGGATGTCAAACCTGTCAAGCAACCGTAAAAACGGTTTTGTCCACAAATCTTGCAGGCAATCGTTGACGAAGTGAAGAAACTCATAGAATCGGGATTCATCAGGAAATTCAACATCGGATTGGGCGGCAAATATAGTCGGTCCGCGAAGAAGAATGGTTCGATTAGGATGCGTATGGACTCTGAGATCTGAGCGGCTGCTTGCGAAAGATGACTTTCCTCTTCCAATCGCGATGTCATAGTCGACAATGCGTGTGGATTTGAAAGAATGTCATTCATGGGCCGGTTTCGGGTTACAATCGGATCAAGATGCACCCGATGATGCCAAGCACACAGCGTTTAGGACGCCCATCGGTATATATTGCTACACGGTCATGCCGTTCGGCCTCAAAAATGCTGGCGCCACATATCAGCGAGCGACGACAAAAATTTTCCAGGATCATCTTCGAAAAATGGTCGAATGCTACGTCGACGACTTAGTCGTGAAAAGCCGTGACAAAGGAGATCACATCAAAGATCTTAGAACGGTATTCGAGCTCATGCGAACTCATCGGCTAAAGATGAACCACGCAAATCCTTCCTTGGGATGTCCAGTGGCAAGTTCCTCGGCTTCGTCGTCACCAACAAAGGAATCCACGTCGATCCTGACAAAGTGAAAGCAATTCAAGATTTACAACCTCCAAGAAATTTGAGAGAGCTCAGGGGGTTACAAGGGCGATTAGCGTACATCCGACGGTTCATATCGAACCTATCTGGGAAGTGCCAACCATTTTCTAAGTTGAACAAGAAGGTATCATTCATTTGGGATGGCGCTTGCCAAAAGGCATTTGAAGAGATTAAGTCATTATCTCTCTAAACCTCTGTTCTTATCGCACCTTGATCGGAAGCCGTTCTTGATTTACATCAGCGGCCGACCATTCGTTAAGCGCCTTACTTGCGCCAAGGCGATGGCGGTCCGCGAGCGAGCGATGTATTATCGGCGGACATTAGTGGTCTTTGAGTCTCGATATCAATGGTTGAAGCGGTGCCTTGCATTAGTGTTACTTGAGAAAATCACGGCATTATTTGGTCGGACAAGCGATTTATGTTATCTCCGGCGTAAATCGGTCCAAATATTTATGACCCAACTGCCTCAATGGTGGCGTTTGGCAAAATGGGCTTTGCTCTTGTCCCAATCGACGCACTTCAAACAACGAAGTCGATCAAAGGGCAAGCAATTTGCGATCTCTTGGTACGCCAAGCCAACCGGCAGCGGTTGAGCTATATGATGGTCTTCGGATGAAATTCCGCGAAACCAATACTACAACACACCGGCAAATATGGCGGTTGTATTTTGGCCAGACTTCTCGAGCTACTAACGTGACAAGTGCCCCCGGATGTTCTAAGATTTTCGCCGGAGTCGGGGTTGTCTTAGTTTCCCCGGGGAATCATGTCATGCCACGGGCTTATTCGCTCACCGAACCTTATTCCAATAACGTAGCCGAATACAACGCGTTACTTATCGGACTTAGCTTCACCAAGGAGCTGGGGGTTGAATATCTCGAAGCATACGGCGATTCGCAATTGGTAGTTAAACTGATCCGTGGTGACTAAGAAGTTAGGAACCCTGATCTGGTCCCCTATCATCAGATAGCCGTTGAAATGGCGGACTCATTTGAAGAATTCTTCATCGAATATATTCCATGCCTTGAGCGGCTTATCGCGGATGCATGGCGCATTAGCGATATCGGCACAACAACGACACGAACAACTAGTTACGGTCAGGACTCACCAGCTCTTCGTACCAATATATGATGAGGTACAAGAAGATAAAGGGGTAGTTACCAAAGAGGTACATGCAACCCAAACTAAATTGGAGCCCCGAGATTGGCGCTTTCCCATCATCGATTACGTCTTACATGGTATTACGCGGAAGGCGTGAAGGAGAAGTCAATCGGAGAAGAGCTCAAGATTCTTCTATGACACGGAGACCCGGATGTTATATCGCTGGGGGTACGATGGTCTTTTACTCCGATGCCTCTCAGACAAAGAGGCAGAAGAGGTCCTTCGCGAAGCACACGAAGGTGAATGTAGTGCGCACCGGCTGGTCCCAAACTCTCCGTCGAATCGGAGAATGGGCTACTTTGGCCAACAATGATTAATGGCGATGCGTGCATTTCGGAAATGCCGCGTGTCGATTCCGCGAATTATATGCATCAACCTCCAGCGGTTGCATCCTTGGCCACATCACGGCCATTCGAGACATGGGGAATGGGCGTTGTAGGTCCCATTTTCCTCCGTCGATCAAAGCGTCGGTTTATTCTAGCGATCATCGATTACTTCTCCAAGTGGTGAAGCAATCCCACTAAAAGAAGTCAAAATCTTGTCATTAAGTTTATCAAACACCATGTCATCTATCGACATGGTGTCGAAACGGATCGTGCATGACAACGGTCCCCAATTCATCGGCAATTCCTTCATCGGGTTTTGCGAAAAGTTCAAGATACAAGATGTCTGCGTCGGCTGACCTATAATCCAACGGCAAATGGATTAGGCGTTCAACAAGATGATTATCAAGATTTTGTCGAAGCTTGTGAAGAATAACAAGCGAGGCGGGGCGATAAACTTCGGAGAAGCACTCTGGGCATATCGCTGGCCGTCGCCGCATGGCCAGGCGACCCGTACTCCACGGTTTCACGGGTGTGAAGCGATTCTCCGTTAAATCGATTCGTCGCCGCGCCGCCCTTTCCAGCGAGAGATGGCGGCCAGAAGAACAACATCAAAAGCGTCTCGAAGAGCTTGAGATGTTAGATGAGAAGCTGGAGGCTCAACAATGCATTGAGTTCTATCAAGCTAGGATGTCGAGGGCTTTCAACAAGAAAGTTCGACGAGAGAACCTTTAAGGAGGAGATCTCGTCCTCGCCGCTCGGCGGTAGATAATTCTCAACTCAAAAGAAAGGTAAATTGAACCCAAATGGGAAGGGCGTTTATAATAGAACCGATCTATTCAAATGGTGCATATCGCCTTATCACCACAGAATGGCGACCGGCAATTAATGCCAATAAATGGGAAGTTTCTGAAAAAGTATTATCCTTAGTACATTCAGGATAACCCGTTTTGATGGAAGTTCCTCAGAGAATATCTCACTCATTTTCATGAGGATAACCCTAGGTTATTGTGTTTTCCTCCAAAATTCTCTCACCGATCAAATTCATTGACGGTGGGCCCATTAAAAATCTCCCTAGTCCAACCACCGGCAAAGTCCCTCTCGATTCCTTCCATGAGCGAGAGGTCCACTCAAATTACAGTTGCAATCCTATAAAAGCGAAAGCTATCCATACCCTTCCAAGATTCTCGGAGTGGAGACCCCACTTTTAGTTTCGTATCGGGAAATAGAATACATTCTTCCTTTCCCACATTTCACCTGGAGATAGAATACATTCTTCCTCTCCAGAAGCAAGAGATAGAATACATTCCTCCTCTCTTGTATTAGATTCTCGGAGTGGAGATCCCACTCTTAGTTTCATCTTTCAAGATTCTCAAAATGGAGATCCCATTTTTAGTCTCTTTCATTGGAAACAGGACAAAAATCCTTCCTTTCCAACGCTCGGAGATAGGAGACAAGATCCTCCTTCCTCTCCATCAGTAAGAGATAGGATACAAAACCTTCCTCTCTTATTTCGAATTCGTAAATTTCCGGAGATAGGACACAAAACCTTCCTCTCCACTGGCAAGAGATAGGATACAAAACCTTCCTCTCTTGTTTCGAAGTCGTTCCTTCACTCGGAGATAGGAGACAAGATCCTCCTTCCTCTCCATCAGCAAGAGATAGAATACATTCTTCCTCTCTTGTCCTAGATTCTCGGAGTGGAGATCCCACTCTTAGTTTCATCTTTCAAGATTCTCAAAGTGGAAATCCCACTTTTAGTTTCTTTCATTGAAAACAGGACAAAAATCCTTCCTTTCCAGCACTCGGAGATAGGAGACAAGATCCTCCTTCCTCTCCACCTTCGGGAAATAGAATACATTCTGCCTTTCCCACCTCAATCAATCTTATTCCGGTTCAATCATCCTCCGGTCAAAAGAAGGCACCAAGATTCATCTTGGGGAATTTGATCGAATCCTAGCGAGGGATAGGTCGGCCTAACTGCAGCGTCGCGGGTTAGTCTTCGAGTGAAAAGAGCGAAGCCTCGTATTCAACATCGTAGCGGTAAGTCTAAGAGAGTTTCATTCTTTTAGCACAACGTTGTGTGTAGAGCGGTTTAGATAATCTACATGCTAGCCCAACTCAAGCGGTAGTTGGTAAAGGCTCATCAAACCCGTTGAGGGCGGGGTTGGCCAATAACCACGAAGCCGGCGCCTATGCGCATCGCGGTTTAGTCTTTTCGATTGAAGAAGACACGAGTCGATTACGGGTATTTTATCCGAAGCCTAAGAAGGGATAAAGCGCCTCCTGCAGCGTTGCGGTTTAGTCTTTGTCCGATTGAAGAAGACACGAGTGCGATTACGGGTATTTTATCCGAAGCCTAAGAAGGGATAAAGCCAGCGCCTCCTGCAGCGTTGCGGGTGGTCTCTTGCCGTAAAGTCACAGAGCCTATGTATTCAATATCATAGCAACAAGTCTAGGAGAGTTTCATTCTTCTAGCACAACGTCCGCGTCTTGAGCGGATCGGATAATCCGCGCTAGCCCAATTCAAGCGGTAGTTGGTAAAGGCTAATCAAACCCGTTGATGGTGAGGGTTTGCCAAAAATATAAAATCAGCGCCTCCTGCAGCGTTGCTGGGTGAGTCTATTCCGTGAAAGATGACAAAACCTCGTATTCAACATCGTGGTATTAAGTCACGAGAGAGTTTTATTCTTTTAGCACAGCGTCACGTGCGGGCGGTTGGACAATCCATACGCTAGCCGATTCAAGCGGTGTCGGTAAAGGCTAGTCAAATCCGTTGATATTTGAGGGTTTGCTAAAATCCTAGAAGTTGATCAGCAGAGGGTTAGCGAGCAATGAACTTCATTTATAAAGGAATGTTGAGACAATCGATTCAAGCAAAGTTATGATAATACATCTAAACAAAAATCACAACGGCGTGGGCGAACAAAGAAACGAGAAAAGTCGAGACCAACAACACATCAGACTTCATTGGCGCAATCTAGTAATGTAAAGAAGCGAGTCGGCTTTGGGCGGCTAGTTTTCCTCTGTTTAGCTCGAACCCGAGCTTTGGCTTCCTTCTCAAGTTCCTCTTTAGAGTTAGCGGCAATAGCGGCCGCGCTGTTCGCATCGCCTCGAGGACTTGCTTCTCCCGTTGATACGGACTCATTGCACTTCAGCGTGAAATTCTTCAAGTCTTCTCCCTTGAGCGGTCGATTCACGTGCGATTGACATGGGTGTGGTACAAGTCTATCGGCCCAGTGCCAGGTATTGTTGCGCTCATATGAGTTAGCGAAAATAACCTCTTGCTCGATATTCTCCTCTCGAAATCTTGGCGTTCGAAAGCCTTGATCAGAGCCTCGTAGATGGATCGCCTCACCTCATTGCATGAATCAAAAAGGCTAAACTATCCACCACGATCGCAAAGAGTTAGCGGTGGTGAGCCTTTGCTCTAGCGGTTAACCGGTGAGGGCCACCGACAGGCGAATTTCCCCAAGCTACTCAATATGAATGGGTAGAAGACCATAAAGGTCGCCCATCTAACCTCGATAATAGAGATGCGCTGTTTCAAACCATTCTCCATTAGGTGAAGGAGACCCATCCGAAGCTGGAATCGGGAGCAGTGATTTTGGCGGGGCAATCTCGGCGATAGGTTGAATCCGTGGAAGTGGTCGATCAAGATTAACACAGGCCTCCACCCATATACTCGAAGGGTTGGGAAACCCTAGTTTCGGTACGTGAGGAAGGTAGCGGATCCGGACGATGGAAGCGATCCCTGGACTCATCATCGAAATTATGATAGTAGGCTCGGGCTTGGTTTCCTCTATGGTGTGCGCACCGGTGCGGTTAAGCTTCCTCGGTGGAAGAATTATTCTCCCGATGACCTTAAGAATCGAGACTTGACATTTGGAGCCTTCAAAATAGGCAGTAATCGTCGAACATCGTCTACCACAAGAGAACAAAGAGTTAACGAGATCATTTAGGAGGAATATCTTAAAAAAAAAGTAGAACTCTTCGAAACCTATGAGATTGAGTCCGACCTATATGAGTATGATGATTTCATCGTATCGAATACCGAGAGCGATAAATATAGTCGGCGTAAACAAAGCGGCAATATATCCGTTCCACGGGGTAAAGAATGCGGTATGATCGCTCGATAAAGATATCGAGCGGGTGATCTTTGAAGCCTCAATCCTCCGATGGAGAATCTCGGCTCTTCAATCGCCTCACAAAGGAAGCGGCGAGGATACAACGATATATATATCACGAGAAGATATTGGCGCACCACCAAAATAAGGCGTGCATTCAGCGACATGCGAGTTGATCGACCCACAGGAACATGAGATCTTCGGCGACATTGAAGCGCAAAGAAGACAAATAGAATCAGATATGCGGTTGAGAAATGCGAATTCGGCAAAGAGAGGCCCGTTTGGTCAGGTCATTAGCTCGGTGGCCATGGCAGAACACCAACGGATGCCAGCTCATGAGACCAGCGAACGCGCTGGTGAAACGCCAGCCTTCGGCCAAGACCAGCCCAGGCGCTCGGTCGGGGAGCCGCGGCCACACTTCAGCGAACCGAAGCCAGGCCTTCAGTCGAGCCCAGCGGCAGCGCCCGACGCCGCCGCTAAGCGCCGCCGCCCTCGTTCGTGCCTCGGTCCTCTCCCCTCTTGGGCGCGTCACCTGCGCACAAAAGAAAGAAAAAGCGTTGTAAAATACTCATGTGTACCTCGTTGTTTGAGAGAGATGAGGCGAGAGGCAGAGATGAAAACAAGAGAAACAGAGGCGGCCTAGGTTGAGGCAAAGAGGAGTTTGTGGGTATTTATAACAATCCCATATGGACCCAATCCTCTTTGAATAAGGACTCTATTTGGCAACAAGTAGGAATTCTAATTGGGCAGATTGGATATCTAAAAACTAAATCGACCCAATAATTCCACCATCCTCTCTCACAAATATTTGGATGAGAATTAGCGACTCAATTTTCCAAATATTCTCCCATGTGGCCTAATCCTACTCCAATCGGAATCACAGTATAAATTGTTTCCTAATTTTTAGAAGTTCAGGAAGAATATTTCCATAAAAATATTCTTAGGGATAACTTCGATCGTCGGTTGCATCGGCTTTCAGCAGCGTCCTAATCCTACTCCAAATAGGATTACAGTATAAGCTGTTTCTAATTTGTGAGAAGTTCGGAAGAATATTTCCACAAAAATATTCTTAGGGATAACTTCGATCGATCGGATTGCATCGGCGCCAAATCAGCAGCATCGCCCGATCCTACTCAAATAGGATTACGGTATAAGCTGTTTCCTAATTTGTTAGAAGTTCAGGAAGAATATTTCCACAAAAATATTCTTAGGGATAACTTCGATCGTCTTGCGGATTGCATCGGCCTAAATCAGCGTCATAATCCACTACTCAAATAGGATTACAGTATAAAATGTTTCTAATTTGTTAGAAGTTCGGAAGAATATTTCCACAAAAATATTCTTAGGGATAACTTCGATCGTCTTGGGATTGCATCGTATAAATTAGCGTCGTAAACCTACTCAATCGAGGAATACGGGTATAAAGCTGTTTCCTAATTTGTGAGAAGTTCGGAAGAATATTTCCATAAAAAATATTCTTAGGGATAACTCGATCGTGCGGATTGCATCGACGCAAATCAACGCGTCGCCAATCCTACTCCAAATAGGATTACGGTATAAAGCTGTTTCCTAATTTGTCGAGAAGTTCCCTAAGAATATTTCCACAAAAATATTCTTAGGGATAACTCGATCGTATGGATTGCATCGACGCTAATCAACGCGTCGCCTAATCCTACTCCAAATAGGATTACGGTATAAAGCTGTTTCCTAATTTGTCGAAGTTCGGAAGAATATTTCCATAAAAATATTCTTAGGATAACTCGATCGTATGGATTGCATCGACGCTAATCAACGCGTCGCCTAAATCCTACTCCAAATAGGATTACGAGTATAAACTGTTTCCTAATTTGTCGTGAAGTTCCTGGAAGAATATTTCCATAAAAGATATTCTTAAGGATAACTCGATAACCCTTAATTTCCTCCCACCATAATATCCAAAAAAAAAAGGGAATAATCTGACGAGGCATGAAAATCATGTTGACACGGACAACGTGTCTAGTCTCGAAGAAACTTCTCTCGTGTGGATAATCATATCCCAACAACGGTCAGCAGCGTCGCTTTTCATGATTGAAGGCTAGGACGATGGTTGAAAGCCAAATGGTCTCCTGTTTCGACAAGGAATCCTCGGAGGATACCTCCATGAAAAGATTTTTCCTCCCGCTATGGTCAAACCAACAACACACGTGATGATGGAAGAATTAGGCGATTGAAGGTTATGAAATTCCACGTATTCGACACCAGTCAACGTGTCGCCAACAAGGAGTTCGCCGATATACGGAGAAGTCCAAAAGTCTGATGGTTAGTCAAACAACAACCAACCAACACGAGTTACAGACAAAACTCACCCACCAGCTTCGAATTAAGATTTCAACAAGCGGTCAGACAATAAATGCAGCACCGTGGCCTTATCAGAAATCCTACAAAGCACTGGATGATCTGAAAGAATCGAAGATTTGAAGCTAACCTTTGGGACCCTCTGCCGACTGAAGGCCGGGAACCATCATGTCCAAACTATTCGGGCTCGCTATAAAAACGAGGCTGAAACACTTTGGAGGGGGTATCTGTAGGCGTTGAAAAATACTTACAAGATCCCCGAAACCAACTCGTGGCGGGAAGTCGGCGAATGACAGCCCACCGGATAAGACGGACGTCGAATCGTTAAGACGCGAACCCGACGGTAAACCACGGCGTCACAAACGGTTTCGCCGGACTTGAAACGAGCGATCAGTTGAGGACTATTGAACGAAACAAACCAAGAGTTAGTCCGGAACCAAATCTGACGGAACCTAAGTCGGAGAAGACCAAAGTCGAGAATAGGCGGGACCTAAGCCCAGAGAGCCAGAAAGCGGCGAAGCGTGGCTTGGTGAGGAAAAAGCGGCAATTACGGCGAACCTCGGCCAACTTGGCGAGTTACCTCGACAAGTGGCGAAGTGGCTCGACCACCATGGTAGAGCACCTCACCTGTGGCCAGAGCACCTCGACAGGGAAGTGGCTCGAATTTCATTTCCATGCGATACATTTCCCCTATTCTATAAATGGGGGTCTTCCGCATTCGAGGGATTTTCGAGGTTGGATTTGTTTGGGATTTTTAGGGATTTTACGAAGAGTTCTCGCGAGATCTGAGCCATCATTGCACCGTTCGAGCACCGGCGATCACAAGTTCGAGCTCGTCGGATCTTCAGCGGCGAGTGGCAGTCGGTCGGTGCCGGATCGGTATTGTGATTTCTCTAGTAGATCTCACCGCTCGGCGATCCTCTCCCGTGAGTGTGATCCCCGAAGGCGATCCTCTCCTTCGTGAGTGTGATCCCCTTAGGCGTTTTGTTTCCTTCGTGAAACGAGCCCATTCACATCTGTAGTTCCAGAACCCGGGTTTGCACCTGGATCGGGATTACGCGGTGGTCCACGGACGAATAAAAAGTCCCCGGTACAGGCAAAGAACCCACACAAGCGAGGATCCCGTATAATAGAGATCCGAGCGTTTGTTCATACAGGAAGAAGTTGTAATTTTTTATTTTTATTGTACGCCTTAAATAAAAGGCAATTTCTTTTTGTTTGAATTTTGTTGTAGGCCAACGAAGCTGTAAACAAGTTCAACAACAATGAATAACAGAACAACTTTCCCCGCGAACAGGTAGTAAACCACTTCCTATTTGGACACTTGTGGTAAGAGCAACCAGAATCAAGTATCCACTTCCCAGAGATATCCTCGTCACCCGTAATGACATAGCACTCCTTATCGCTCCCTTCCTCTGAAACGTAGCTCGCCTCTTCCTTGCCCTCTCTTCTCTCAGTCTTGTTGTTGTTCTTCTTTCCACCTACTTTCTTATTTAGACAGTCGACCTTGAAATGCCCAACTTCACCGCATTTGAAATACGATTTTCCCGCAAGAGGTCTCGATTTAGATCTAGACTTTCCTCCCTTGCCTTTTCCTCGCTCATTGCTCCTTCCTCTAGCAAATAATCCCCGCGCTTGTTCTTTATTACCACCAGTAGTCAGGTCACTGGTTGCAATCTTTCGAAGATCATCCGCTAGAAGCGCCGTTCTAGTCTCATCCATCTTCAAATTGTCTCCTACAAGCATTAGTGTTTGCACCAGGTTCTCATAGGACTTCGGCAGAGACAGAAGTAGTAGAAGCGCCTGATCCTCATCTACAACTTTCACATATATGTCTTTTAAGTCTGATATGATCCTATCAAACTTATTGATGTATTCCCGGATTGATGAGCCCTCCTCCATCTTGCAAGTATACAATTTGGATTTTAAATAGATCCGGTTCGTTAGACTCTTCATCATGAAGGTACTTTCTAACTTCTTCCACACGCCCGCAGCCGTTTCCTCTCCATCTATCAAGAAAGCTACATCCCTTTCAAGGCATAGGATAATCGACGCCCGTGCTTCCAGATCCAGCTCCTCCTAATCCTCATCAGACATATCCTTGTGCTTCTTCTCTTTTCCAGCCAAAGCCTTGTGCAATTTTTGCGAAATCAATGTGTTTTTCATCTGCATCCTCCAATAGGAAAAATCGTTCTTTCCATTGAATTTTTCAATCTCGAATTTTCCCACTTTGACCGATTTACTGGTTGACGCCATCTTCCGTTTGTATTAATAAATCCGCTTCTCTCAGAAATTACCGAGCACCACCTCAAACCAGAAGCTACATCACTTCCAATCTGAATAACAGCTCTGATACCAATTATTGGGATGCGGGGTCATGCCCACATGCCGCGGAAGTGATATCACCTGAGAGAAGGCCCTGATTATATTCCCGTTTCACGAAGGAAACAAGAATAGAAAGTAAATATCTCAACAAAGTGAGATATCTACTCTTCCTCTCAACAGTACTAGGACTGAATCGAGGGAACCTACAAATAATAGTCAACACACGATGCTTGATAAAGGCCGAGATTTACATGGTTGACAAACTTGCCTCGTCCGCGGGAGGGTGAGGGAGATCGACTATGAAGAAGAACACCGACGACTTGTACAATCCACAAGCTCGTCCCAAAGAAAAAAGTTTTGGTTTTTACCCAAAAGAAATTGACCTCTCTCTTGTAAAATCTCTCCAAGCTCTCTCTTTTTCTCTCTCTAGCCGCCGCCAAAAACCCTAGCTTTTTCTCCCACAAACTCAACACCACAAAACCCTAGGAATAGGTTCTTATTTATAGAGGGAGAGAAAAAAAAAGCTTTCCTAAAAAAAACTTTCCTTTTGTTTTATTTTTTTTTCTTTGCTTTTTTTTAAGGGTTTGCTACAGGAACCTCGGGTTCCTGTAGCGGCTTGTTATAGGAACCCGAGGTTCCTGTAGCAACGTGGGTGGGGGCCACCCCCCCACGTTCACAGATTACCTTAACATAAATTAACTTTTTGTGATTCTTGATTTTCCTTTGTGATTTCTTCATTCCAACTGCTAAAAGAAATTTATGGCTCTGCCAATATAGTTGGCTTTGATGGCTAAGAGTCAATAAATGCTAGTATGTACTGTTTCTACCTGACACTCACATTGTTGCACATGAATGAACCTTCATCAATCATTAGTAGCCAACACCGGATCAAGCATGACCTTACCCATTTTTTTCTTTTCTTTTCATTTTTTTTATCTTGCCACCACTTGTAGTGTGGAAGGCATCATTACAATTAAAAGGAGAACAGGGCTTTAGCTTATATTGACAACAATCACCTTCTTAAAAAAGAGGACAATGCGCTTATATTGACAAAAAGTACATGAAAAAGATTTCACAGTATATACAGACATGCGGTCAAGATTGAGCATCACAAGAGCTCCTCCACATATTATATTCGGATCACTATCAATTATAACCACCGAACAAATGTAGGTAAATGCCTGTGATAATTAAGGTAGGAGCGGCGCATATATATAAGACGTCATTTCAGTTTATGTAGCATCCGGTTAAACTTCAATTCTAAGCTCCAATCCAGGTAAGTCACAATCTCAGACATAAAACTCTAAACAAGTTGATGTTTACATGAGTCAACTCTCTGGAATCAATAACTTCATACTTCGATTTGCTATGTGTCAACGATGTTTAACAGTACTTCTATAGAAGACGAGAACATCTACCTAAGACAAGAAACAATATCAAGAACCAATGGTAACATAAAGATGTAAGAAATATGAGCATTAAACCCTTTTTGTTAAATTTATCAGAATTTATCATTAATGAATTGGTAACATAGTTCCTAGGTCTAGTACTGTTCCTAGGATTTGTGAAGGAAATTGAAAGTTTGTCATGAAAAAACTAATAAGGAAATTGTAAGGACCAACATAAGGAGAAAGCAAATTTTACTTACCTTCTTTGATCATTTTTTATTCTTTGAAGACTCAAAAGCTCTTGCTTTAATTTATTATTTTCTCTGAGATATCGAGCATGCATTTGGAACACGAAGCAACAACGCATGCGAGCTCTACTTTCACAACCTAATTAACAAACAATTGCACATATTACTTACAAGAAGTTTCAAAAGAGCATAGACATCAAAGCTGAAGTGTAAACTGTTAAATGATTTACATCATAGGTATTGGCAGGTTTTCAAGGTATATCTTGAAGTTCTGAAAAAATGTGAGAACAACATCGCGGTTGTAAAAGATATTGTTAATTTTCTCCAAAAATGAAAACGTTAATTATAATACAAAATAAAATGTCTATGTTGGGCTCGCGGACCGCGGAACCGTCGAGAGAAACCACCTTAAGCGAAAGCCAAAACACAATAAAAGAGTAAAGACACGAGATTTCGTGGTTGACAAGTTGCCTACGTCCACGGGGGTAAGGAGGGATTTTCACTAATAGAAAGAGAGAATACAAATTAGGATTACAAGTTCTCACAAAGAAACCCTAAAACAAACCTCTCAATCTCTCCAAGATCTCCTCTCCAAGATGCACCAAAACCCTCTCAAAGGCTGCTCCAAAGCGTGCTTAAAACTTACCTAACAATCGGGTTAGGGGTTATTTATAACCTCTAAGCGAATTGGGTTTAAAACCAATTCCTAATCAGACCCGTTTTGAATGCGCGAGATTAGTCGACTACGGCTCATATTAGTCGACTAGCATGCTGTAGATTAGTCGACTACAATGCAGTTAGTCGACTACTCGGACCAACGAGAAACACACCTTTACGTAGGTCTACGGTGTAGTCGACTACAACTCATATTAGTCGACTACTCGTTCCCGGCCCGAAAACTTGCTTTACATGCGCTCACGGTGTAGTCGACTACAATGCCTAGTAGTCGACTCTTGAACTGGCTGTCTTGTGCATGTTTTTGTGCATGTTCTACAATTCTCCACCTCGTACATCATTTGATTCACCTCAAATTTTGGGCGAACACCGAACACCAAGAACATCTAGAGAGATCACCATTAGCCAATCGGGCCAATCCAGTGCGCCACTACACGCTGACCGCCTCATTACCCTCCAGGGATCAAGCTCATCGTAGTTCACCTCAAATCATCTCCACCTTACCCATTACAGCCCGAAGAACCATGCCCTCTTGGGCAAATCAACCGAGTGATATGAAGCAAGTCTAAGCAATGCTTAAACTTACTACAGTGACCACCTTGGTTAACATGTCGCGGGATTCTCATTCGTGTGCACCTTCATGAGAGAAATATCACCTTCCTCTATGACATCCGCACAAAATGATACGACATCGATATGCTTGAGTGCGAGCATGATGAACTGATTCTTTGCCAAGTGAATTGCACTCGGTGTCACACCACAAGTTCCGCGTTTTCTGCTCAATCCCCAAATCATCTAGAAGACCCCACAACCACAATGCTTCCTTCACTCCCTCGCCATGGCCATGTACTTTCGGCCTCGTAGTAGAAAGTGCCCTTTGTAGCTGTAACATCGATCGCCAACTACTTAGAGCCCCATGTATCTTAAATACATAACCCGGTAGTAGATCGCCGTCTATCGGATCGCCCGCATAATCGAGTCCACAAACCCATCAATCGACATGTTTCTCCACCAAAACACGGACCGTATCAGCGGTACCCTTTAAGTACACGAGGACCCACTTCCTTTGCTTCCCGGTCGCCTTTGCGGATTCGCCATGAATCTCGACCACACTAACCGCTGTGAAATATGCGGTGTACACACCATTGCATACATTAAGCGCCAGCTGCACTAGCATAGGGAACACGCTCCATGTGCCTTCTCTTCATTTGTAGTGGGAGATTGATTACCGAAGCCTAAAGTGTGGAGCCAATGGAGTCACCACCGACTTAGCACTTTGTATCTCGAACCTCGCGATCACCCGGCTCTATGTAGCCCCGACTCAAGAACAATGCGTCGATTAAGCTCTCTTCTAATCTCCATACCCGGTATTTTCCTAGCGGCACCCATGTCCTTCATCTCAAACTCTTCACCAAGTTGAGATTTCAACCTATCTATCTCCACCACGCTCTTAGAAGCAATAAGCATGTCATCCACATACAAAGAAGATAGATAAAATTACCTCCTGAAGCTTCGAATGTAAACACAACAATCATGATAAACCGGAAAACCCATGCTTGGCATGAAGGAGTCAAATCGCTTGTACCCTGCTTAGGAGATTGCTTTAATCCATCACGGTGACTTCCTCAAGCGACACACATGATTCTCCTTATCCTCAACCTTGTAGCCCTCGGTTGATGCATGTAGATCTCTTCATCCAAGTCTCCGTGCAAGAAGGCCGTTTAACATCGAGTTGTTCGGCTCAAGATCACCATAAGCAACAATACTCAATAGCACCGAATAGATGTGTGTTTCACCAGGAGAGAATATCTCATTGTAATCCACACCCTCTTTACGTGCAAAACCCTTAGCCACTAGCCTCGCCTTGTATCTTACACCACCGAGCTCACGAAAGATCTTCCTTTCTTTTATACACCCACTTACAACCAATAGCTTTCCTTCCTACGGGCAATGGGACCACCTCCCATGTATGATTCTTCAGAAGAGATTCCATCTCTTCCTCCATCATGACCAACCAACTCTCACTATCCTTGTCGAATAGCTTCCTTGAAGGAGACCGGCTCGTCCTCCTCCACAGAGTGCGTATTCAACCATATTAGCTTGCCCATAGTGCTTGAGGGGTTGATCAGCCCCGGCCGATTACTGCTTGTATGCTCGCTTTGGCCTTGTGGAAGCCAAATTATCCACGAGCTGCTGTTGTTGTAGTGCTGTATATTTTCTGCTGAACCTCCTCTGCTCAAGCTCATCATCTACCGACTTCCCACTTGAGCACGATTAGAACCTAGTTGGTCTTTAGGTTCTATTTCAATAACCGAGACTTAGAAGTCTCCCCGGCCATAACACCATCATCCTTGGGCCTAGCAATCATGGATTTCTCATCAAAGGTAACATCCTGGCGACCACGAACTTTGAATCTTCCGTACACCAAAGGCGATAGCCTTTACGCCTTTGCATATCCCAAGAATATTGCCTTCTTGGCCCTCGCGTCAAGCTTTCCCTCGTTGGCGTGATAGTAGGCGGTACATCAGAAAATTACGAGCCTATCATAATCGCATGCTCCCTGACCACACCCTATAGGTGTATCACCATCCAATGTCGAATGTGGTGAACGGTTCACAATGTAACAAGGCTGTAGCCACGCTTACGCCCACCATTCGTTGCCCAATCACGCATAAGATCGCATACTCACTTGCTTTTTCCGCGGTGTTGGTTCGATCTCTCGCGACCCCATTACTGGCGTGGTGTAGACATTTGTCGGTGTCGAACAATTCCCTCGATCACGAGAACTCCTTGAAAGCACCATCGTATACTGCATGCGTTATCGGATCTCGGCGTCTTCAATTTCTTTCTGTCTGTTCTCAACCATTGTTCTCCACTTCTTGAATGTCTCGAACACCTCATTCTTGTGCTTCGTAAAATAAATCCAAGCATACCTAGAATAATCATCTATAAGCGAGACATAATACACGGAACCACCCTTGAAGTTGTCTCGAGCGGACCCCAAACATCCGTGCACATAATCTAGTATCCCTCGCTCTTAGACTTCTTTGTTGAAACTTGACCACTGTGTGACTTTCCATACACACAATCCTCGCAAAATCCATGCTAGGCTCCTTGATTCTTGGCAGACCCTCTTTACCAAGCGAACTAGACCCTTCTCGACATATGCCCAAGCCGCCTATGCCATAACCGTGTGTGCTCACATGGGTCTCCACCACTTCGCCGGTTCCAACCGGCATCTCCTGTCACCGTCATTGCACGAGAGAGTATATAGATTACCGTGGCGAACACCCTTCATCACTACTAAGGAACCACGAACAACCTTCTTCACTCCGTTTTCCGTCACAATCCGCAACCACCGAGTCTAAAGCACCAACTGAGATAAGATTCTTCCGCAAGTCGGGAACATGCCTCACATCCGTCAAGGTTGAACCACTCCATCATGCATCTTGATTTTGATATTACCTAGCCTTTGTTTTACAAGCATGGTTATTCCCCATCAATACAGTTCCACCATCAATGCCTCGTAGGTAGTAAACCACTTCCTATTTGGACACATATGGTAAGAGCAACCAATCAAGTATCCACTTCCGGAGATATCCTCGCCACCCGTGACGACATAGCACTCCTTATCGCTCCCTTCCTCAAACGTAGCTCGCTTCTTCCTTGCCCTCTCTCCTCTGGTCTTGTTGTTGTTCTTCTTTCCACCTACTCTCTTATTTGGACGGTCGACTTTGAAATGCCCGGCTTCACCTTGAAACATCCTTTTCCTTAAAGAGGTCTTGATTTAGATCTAGACTTTCCTCCTTGCCTTTTCCTCGCTCATTGCTCCTTCCTCTTGCAAACAATCCTGCGCTTGTTCCTTGTTACCACCGATGGCCATGTCACTAGTTGCAATCTTCGAAGATCGTCCGCTAGAAGTGCCGTTCTAGTCTCATCCATCTTCAATTTTTCTCCCACAAGCATCGGTGTTTGCACCGGTTTTCATAAGACTTGGAGAGCGAGAGTAGTAAGCGCTGATCCTCGTCTTCTATTTTAACATCTATGTCTTTCAAATCGATATGATCCTATCAAACTTGTTGATGTGTTCCCGGATTGATGAGCCCTCCTCTATCTTGCAAGTATACAATTTGGATTTTAAGTAGATCCGGTTAGTTAGACTCTTAGTCATGAAAGTACCCTCTAACTTCTTCCACCGCTGGTTTCCTCTCCATCTACCAAGAAAGCTACATCCCTCTCAAGGCATAGGATAATCGGCCTTGTGCTTCGAGATCCAACTCCTCCCAATCCTCATCGGACATATCCTTGTTCTTCTTCTCCTTTCCATCCAAAGCCTTGTGCAATTTTTGCGAAATTAGAAAGTTTTCATCGCATCCTCCAATAAGAAAAGTCGTTTTCCCATTGAACCTTTCAATCTCGAATTTTCCCACTTTGGTGATTCTTGGTTGGCGCCATCCTCTGTTTGTCTTCGTGAATCCGCTTCTCGAGAATCACGAACACCCCTCAAATTAGAAATTACACCACTTCCAATCAACAATAGCTCGATACCAATTGTTGGAAGCGGTGAACCGTCGAGAAACCACCGCAAGCGAGAAGCCAAAACACAATAAAAGAGTAAAGATCACGAGATTTACGTGGTTCGCAAGTTGCCTACGCCCACGGGTAAGGAGGGGATTTTCACTAATAGAAAGAGAGAATACAAATTAGGATTACAAGTTCTCACAAAGAAACCCTAAAAACAAACCTCTCAATCTCTCCAAAGATCTCCTCTCCAAAGATGCACCAAAACCCTCTCAAAGGCTGCTCCAAAACGTGCTTAAAACTTACCCTAACAATCAGGTTAGGGGTTATTTATAGCCTCTAAGCGAATTGGGTTTAAAACCAATTCCTAATCAGACCGTTTTGAATCGCTTGATTAGTCGACTACAGCTCATATTAGTCGACTAACGCACTGTAGATTAGTCGACTACAATACAGATTAGTCGACTACTCAGACCCAACGCAGAAACACACCTTTCTGTCGTCTACAGTGTAGTCGACTACAACTCATATTAGTCGACTACTCATTCCCCGACCAGCTTTTGCACTACATGCGCTTTCACAGTGTAGTCGACTACAATGCCTAGTAGTGACCTCTTGAACTGCTGTCTTGTGCATGTTTTTGTGCATGTTCTACAGTCTAGCGTACCAATTTGGAATTTTTTTCGCCGGCAAGAAAACTAAGAGAAGGATTCTGCACTCGGTTTCCCCATTTTCTTCACATCTTCTTCTGGTGAAAGTATTTTGATGTAATAATACTATTTGCAATTCTTTTGAGTGTAGCACTAAACTAATGAATTCTCAGAAATAGGATGCCTTAGGCTTAGCTTTGCTCACTGGTATCTGTGTTCGCAAATTAACTATAAATTCTAAGTTATTACCAAACTGTAACATAGGAAGAGAAGAAGACTCTCGAAAGTGAACTGGCCAGAACTTGTCATGTGAAACCTGACAAGCTACTAAACTTGTGCATTCCGTGCCAAAGATGATGGTCAAAACAAGAATTGGGTTAAACGATGAATAAGTAATAATAAAAATCCGAGAAGTGGTCGTGAAAAATATCTCAGTCACGAAAAGTAATAATCCTGAAATAACACAACATTCAGAAATAAATCATGCACAGAGGCGATCTTTTCCAGCATAATGAAGCCAAACTTCACCTCAACGAGGTTGCAGAGAGAAAAAAATTTAGAAAAGGATAAAATCATACCTTCGTCAATGACCTGCCTTCGTGATCCTAAACGATGCCCAAAATCTGAGAAGTGAGGAGATGAGGCGAGGGGTGCGGTGATGATGAGGATAATAATACTCATCTTTGGCGCTGCCGAGAGGAAGCGAACCGACGAAAAGTTGAAGGAGAGGAATCGTAACCGGCGGAAGGAGAATGAAAGGAACGAAGGGTTAGGGCTCGATTTCAAGATTATCATGCGATAAAAGGGATATCTTTGTTATATTTATAATAGTTGAAGGGTATTTTGGGGTAGGGAAAGTTTTTCTACTACTCCCTCTTTTAAAGGGTATATATATATATATATATATATATATATATATATATATATATATATATATATATATATATATATATATATGAGCAATATGGATGAACTTGGTACCAAGCACAAATTTTGTACTTAGTAGTGAGGTGTCTAATTCTAATCCACTATCCAACCCATGTGAATGTGGTCTCCCATTTGTGCTTGGTACCAAGTTTCTACATTTTTCTATATATACTAGTCTTTTAGCTTTGTATAGCCGCAGTCTTCTTAGTTATGACATTTAAATTACATTCTAATCACTCATTTACCTAAAGAATATAAATAAAGAGAATGGATGGTTGGGATTGATTTCAATTCACAATGTTGAAATATAATTTTCCCTCCTCTAAAATAAAATTTAAATTCAAAACTATAAGGGTGATATATACAATCGAAAAATTTAAATAAATATCATCATCATTTACATAATGAAGAAAGATTCTTTGTTTATGGATATAAAACACTTTGAGAGAAGCAATGATATATCTCTAGAATTATTTAATTTTAAAAAACAATTGATATTTCATGTTCTTTCAATAATTTTTTATTGAATTTCATGATCTTTGTCATATTTTTTTATTTGAAAGATCAATAAAAAAATTAACAGAAAAATAAATAAAATTACCAAAGGTTATGAATGGCTTAACGTGGGAATTAATTAATAAAAAAATGAAAAATTGTAGACACATGATAAATAAAAGGAATGCAATAAAAACAATTCAATATAAATAAATTAAAAATTATATCAAATTATTAAATTCAAAAAGAAAATACTTACCAAGAGAAGCAATGAATTATATCTCACAATTAAACTACATCACAAGAAAGACGAAAAATAAATTATATTAAATAAGGACGAAAAATAAATTTGCAAATAATTTTAAATTCAAAAAGAAAACACTTACCAAGAGAACCAATGATATATCACTGCAATTAAGTTTTATGGCCGATCCAAAGGATTCTTATAGAGATAAATTTGGAAAATATATTGCCCTCTATCATGCGTGTTTTTAAAATTTGAAAAATGTAACAAAAGCGGTTAAAAAGATATGGAAATAATTTTAGGTAGTTTGAAAAAGATACTAAATATCTTACCATAATATAAAATCTAATACTATTTCAAAATTTTTGGAAAATATTTGAAATATGTAATAAATTCGGTTAAAATATATGGCCATAATTTTAGGTAGTTAGTAAAAGATATTGGTTATATGTTAACCGAATATTTAGAAAGTTGTGTACAGCAATAATCGTCGGTATTGCTATATTTAAGGATATTTTGCAAAATCATCAAATAAATTCCTAAAATTATTTCCAATAACCAAAAATATAACAATAATAAATATGTAAAATTGTAAAATCAGAAATATAACAACTAAATTGTTATAAAAATCAAAATTATTTCACCAAAAATATATTATTTAACTCGTTTGATAAGATAAATATAAAAATATGAAAATATAAAACAATTAATATAAAAAATAAAAAACCGAAAATATAAACTAAATATTTTTAGCATAAATATCTTAACAATTAATATAAGAAAAGTAAAAATCTGAAAATATAACAACTAATATGTAAAACAAATAAAAATATTTCACCAAACATGTCATAATTTAACTCGTTTGAATAGAAAAATGTAAAAATTCGAAAATATATTAACAATTAATATAAAAAATAAAAATCTGAAAATATAAACTAAATATTTTTAGCATAAAAATCTTTTACAGAAAATTAATTCTATTTAAAAATCTATTTAACTATAAAACTAAATTTTTTAAAAATCAAAATTATAAAACTAAATTTTTTAAAAATAAAAATATTTCACCAAAAATATATTATTTAACTCGTTTGATTAGAAAAATGCAAAAATAAGAAAAATATAATAACAAATAATAAATAAAGTAAAATCCGAAAATATAATCTAAATGTTTTAGTTTTCAAATTTTATAGAAAATTAATTCTATTTAAAAATCGATGTAACTATAATTAGAATATAAATCATTAGAAAATATATACAATATCTCAAGGAAAAATAATTATTATAAATAATGAGAAATAACCAAAAATATAACAATAATAAATATGTAAAATTGTAAAATCAGAAATATAACAACTAAATTGTTATAAAAATTAAAATTATTTCACCAAAAATATATTATTTAACTCGTTTGATCAGAAAAATGTAAAAATATGAAAATATAAAACAATTAATATATAAAATTAAAAACCGAAAATATAAACTAAATATTTTTAGCATAAATATCTTAACAATTAATATAAGAAAAGGAAAAATCCAAAAATATAACAACTAATATGTAAAAACTAAAACTATTTCACCAAACATGTCATAATTTAACTCGTTTGAATAGAAAAATGTAAAAATTCGAAAATATAACAACAATTAATATGAAAAAATAAAATACCAAAAGTATAAACTAAATATTTTTAGCATAAATATCTTTTATAGAAAATTAATTCAATTTAAAAATCTATTTAACTATAAAAACAAAATTTTAAAAAAAAAAAATTATAAAACTAAATTTTTTAAAAATCAAAATTATTTCACCAAAAATATATTATTTAACTCGGTTGATCAGAAAAATGTAAAAATAAGAAAATATAAAACAATTAATACAAAAAGTTAAAAATTTAAAATATAAACTAAATATTTTTAGCATATGTATCTTAGCAATTAATATAAGAAAAGTAAAAATCGAAAATATAACAACTAATATGTAAAAAAATATTTCACCAAAATTAATTATTTAACTCGTTTGATCAGAAAAATATAAAAATACGAAAATATGATAACAAATAATATAAAAAAGTAAAATCCGAAAATATAAAATAAATATTTTTAGCATAAATATCTTTTACAAAAATTAATACTATTTGAAAATCTATTTAACTATACTTGGAATATAAATCATTAGAAAATAAATACAATATCATTAGGAAAAATAATTATTATAAATAATGAGAATTAATCAAAAATATAACAACAATAAATATGTAAAATTGTAAAATCTGAAATTATAAACTAAATATAAAAAAGAAAAAATTGTAAAATCGAAAATGAATTGTTAAGATAAAATTATAAAATTATAAAATTATAATTAATTAATTACCTCGTTTGATCTATCCGTTGCAAGCTTCCTCTTCAAAAACGCCGATTGCTTACCTATAACATAAGGAAAATAATCAAAATCCAAAAATATAATAACAAAAAATATAAAAAAGTATAAATATGAAAATATAAGCTAAATATAAAAACAAAAATTTGTAAAAATTGGAAATTAATTGTTAAGATAAAATTATAAAATTATAAAATTATAATTAATTAATTACCTCGTTTGATCTATCATTTGTAAGCTCCCTCTTGAAAACGTTTGCTTACCTATAAAATAAGAAAAATAATCAAAATCCAAAAATATAATAACAAATAATATAAAAAAGTAAAAACCTGAAAATATAAACTAAATATAAAAAAGAAAAAATTTGTAAAATCGAAAATGAATTGTTAAGATAAAATTGCAAAATTGTAAAATTATAATTAATTAATTACCTCATTTGATCTATCCGTTGCAAACTCCCTCTTGAAAATGTTTGCTTACCTATAAAATAAGAAAAATAATCAAAATCCAAAAATATAATAACAAATAATATAAAAAAGTAAAACCGAAAATATAAACTAAATATAAAAAAAAAAAATTGTAAAATTGGAAATGAATTGTTAAGATAAAATTGTAAAATTGTAAAATTATAATTAATTAATTACTTGTTTGATCTATCCGTTGCAAGCTTCCTCTTCAAAAGCGTCGATTGCTTACCTATAACATAAGGAAAATAATCAAAATCCAAAAATATAACAACAAATAATTTAAAAAGTTTTTCAAATCATAAAATATTGCAAACTAAAATTTTTCGGAAATGAATTCTAATATAAAGTTTAAAATTTCATTTTTTCAATTCAAGCATACATGGAGGTGATATATTTCGGTTTTGAATAAATTGAAAAAATATTTTGAAACGATAAAATAGGTACCATTATATTACGGTTATACTAAATATTTGAGATTTACCATATATTTCGGTTTTGCTTTAAATGAAAAGATATATGGTAATAATAAATTAGGTAGAAATACAAAATATCCAAGATTTTCCATAAACTTCGGTTTTGCTTTAAATTTAAAAAAGATGTTATCCGAGATTTATCATATAAATTATAACTGAAATTCGAGATTTTTGAATATATCTTTCGTCCGCGTATAAATCGGAAATCTAAATTCTAATATAAAGATGTTATCCGAGATTTATCATATAAATTCTTTCGTCCATGTGGTTAAATATTCGGTTTTGCCTAAAAATTTATATGTGTCATTGATCCTGGTATGTTTTGATAAGTTCGGATTTTTAATAAACTTAAACGGAGATTTATATTTACCGAATAAAATTTGTTGTAGATTACTGAAAAATTTGTTAAATTTGTTAAATAGATTTAGTAAGTTATTTAAAAATCAAATAGTTAAATAGTTGATAAGTAATTGTAAATCAACACAAATAGTTAACATATTACCTTTCATTACATACCATTAATTATAAAATTAAAGATTTCGGTTATTTTACATTATTACCAAATCTATTTACCAAATCTTTAAGTTCGGATTTTTAATAACAATAAACTGAGATGGTCTTAAATTTTGGAAATTTGTTGGATTGGTGGATTTAATTATTTTGAGATTTTGAGATGGGTAGATGAACGGTCGGGATAAATGACACATGGCGGTTTTATTTGAGAAGAGGAATCTTGGCGTGTCAAGTCTGGAAGGGTTTGAGGAGAATGTTTTCGCTTAAAGTATATATATATATATATATATATATATATATATATATATATATATATATATATATATATATATATATATAAATGGATTATATAAATGGATTGGGTTACTCATTGGTTGAGGGAGCTGACAGGTTAGGAAAGAAGACGAGGGATAGAGCGCAATGAAAAAAAAATGGTAATGAGATAATTTAATTTGGGGCCACATGCAATTTTGTCTATTTTTGGTTATGTTCTGCAAGCTGTTTGTTCTCCAATTTGTTTTCCTTTTCATCTATAATTTAATAAACATATTTAACTATTTTACTAATTCCGAAATCATATTTATTAAGCTTACTGGTGCTAGTGCCTTGGAATCCCGACATCCCGATCCCCCTTCCTGAATCCTTGCTATTCTTGCCTCTGTCAATCCTCTCCTTCACCACGATACTTATTCCTTCGTGTCCTGTGTTTGCAACATTGTAGAATAATATTACGAAGAGGGAAACACGAAACAACCACAATAATTAATATAGGAATTTAACGAGATTTGACGATCCACGTGATGACCAATGTTCTTAGAAAATAACCAAATCACAGAATTCCACTAATAATCGAAGCATAAAACTTAAGAGTTTAATAAAGAGCAAAACAAAGGGAGGAAGAGGGAGAAGGGTTTGCGACCCGTGTATATATCTTTTTAAAGATTTGTCTCTTTTGAATCAGAGAATGTTTTGATAAGAATAGAGAGATTTAAGAGAACTTAACGATATTATTCATTGCATTGAAGTGATTAAATACAATAGTAAGGAGAGAGGTTCTAGAATCCTAAGCAATGTGAGATTAAAGTAAAGCAAAGTAAGATAGATCAACACCCCTGTCAAACTTACGGTGGGTAGAAAACCAAATCACATAATTCAACACTGCAGGATCAGACAACTCCATGTCAATCTCTTCATAGTCTTCTTTGTCAATGTGATGCACGAGGGTAAGGACAGCAGGTGATGCTCAAGGTCTAGCATGGTGTCCAGATAGTGGGAGATGCTCGAGTGCGGCGGTGTAGGGTTGTCGGAGATGAAGGTGCTCGCTGCGGTGGAGCTGGGTAGTTGTGGTTGAAATTGATGTCGAAACCGGTGTTGAAGTCGTAGAGGGGAAGCGTGTAGTGCGGCGTAACCCCCTCGGCGCGGTGTCGAAGCCGCCGAGGGTAAGCACGTTGTGCGGCGTAACCACCTCAGCGGCCCGAGATCGAGGAGGAAAAAGAAGTCTCTCTAGAATTAATAACAAGGCTCTGATACCATGATAAGAATGGATAGATTTATGAGAACTTCACGATATTCACTACATTGAAGCGATTAGATATAATAGCAAGGAAAGAGGTTCCAGAATCCTAAACGGCGTGGGACTAAAGTAAAGTAAAGCAAGATAGACCAACTTCTACATTTAACATTGTCACGCCCCGCTTCCCAAAATACCCGGAAGCGGTACGTGAACAAGCCCGCGACGTATTAGGTTGAGAAGAAATACAAATAAAATAAAATATTTCCTCTCAATTTAATACGCCAAGCGTCAAGTAATAATAATAATAATCACAAATACTGATCCTACCACACCAAGAAGAATAAATAAACATCCGTAACCTAAGTACATATCACCGTAATAAAATAACATCCTGACTATAAAAGAGTCCACATGTCTAACACAATACATGTAGCTAAAACTAGAGAAGCATAAAACAAATGTCAACTGAGCTAAAATGAAAATACTGAAAGAAGTCTAAGGTTCATCAAACTACTGCAAACAAAAGGAAACTAAGCTTCACCGATTTACTCCATCGTCGGAAGATTCTCCGCCGAGGAAACTCCTACCAGTGCATCTTCATCTTGAACTGTCAGTCATCTAAATCGGCGTACACCAAGAGAATGGAGTACGTCAGCGTGTATAACACACGGCAAGACCCCACAGGCAATGACAGTATAATAATAATGCAAATAAATACAATGATCAGAAAATGCGGGTGAATATAATAGGGTGAAGTGATGCATGCATACAACTAAAGCTGACCATCTAAACAACCGGGAAACTCTGGCATTCCAAACAACAGTAACGGGTAACTCACCATTCTGTCACAGTCTCAGATCTACATCTCATTTAAAGTCAAGGTTCATATCAATCGGATAACTGACGGTTCATTATCCTCTACGCGCATCCAATACCGCGGAACAACGAACGGTCAAAGGACTACACGCTAATCAGTTCCGCTTGTCCTGACACAAGCGAGACTCGTGAATACAACAAAGACACCGCCACATGCTAAACGATTCACGGGCCCAACAAACCGGCCCAAGTCGCGGAAACAAGGTCACTTGGCACGGTCCGAAGATACATAAACGCCACATCCGAATACATGAACCAAGACTTTCCCATCCCACGGTCTCAGGTAAATCAAGTCAACGATGCCGATATCAAATACGGGTTCACCTCCTAAGCATGGTCAACACACACATGTCACTAGGTCATGTTCATGACAAATCAAGTCCCTAAGTCATGAACTACTACGGTTCTGGACACAACAAGACTATGAATAAATGCGATTAACACGGCATATCAATACAAGAATGCATCGAAAACATGAATAATCAATAAACAGTACGAAATGCGATAACAAGAGCCATGAACAGCCAACTACACATGTAAACGGATAATATCGGAAATTTCACTAACGAGATTTTGAAACTTTTTAAAATAATAATTCCAATATTCCTTTAATAATTCAAAAATCCCTTCATAAAGTAAATCCTTTAAAATATTATTCCTCACGATTATTCTAGAATAACATTTTGACAATAAACTTAATAATTCGAATATTCATTTTATAATAAATCTAATAATTGAAAATTCGTTACAAACAATTCCTTTAAAATAACTTTCCTCACTATTATCCCAAAATAATATTTTTAACTAATAATTCAAATATTCATCTTACAATGAATTAATACTTCAAAATCCTTTACAAAATTCCTTTAAAAGTATAATTTCCCTCGCGGTTATCAAAAATATATTATTGTAACAAATAACTTAATAATTAAAATAAATTCAATATTTCAAAATTCCTTTTCAAAATAAATCCTTTAAAATCATTTCCCTCATTGATTATTCTAAAATATTATTTTAGACAATAACTGCTCGATAAGTCTTTTTCAAAATAAATTCATTTATAAAATATATTATCGTTTCTCCTTCTTCAATAATATCTCACATAATCACGCTAACATCAATAAAATTATCATCAGCAATCCCACGCAGCTTATAATGCATCATAATTATCCGATACATATAATAATTCATAAATAATCTAAAATGTAATATCTGAGTCAAAGGTAGTAGGATCTTGCCTACGCGAAATCTACGGCGACGACTACCGATAAATCGTGACGACGACGCCAAGACGACGGCAAACGTGCACGGATCAGACGACGCCAACGATCGGCAAACCATACCCAGACGGGTGTCGGGTCGGCCGGGACGGGGCGAGGTGGCCGAGGCGGTAGGGCTGCTGGGGCGGCGGTTCGGGGAGGGAACGGCATGGGGATCGAGGCGGGCATGGATCGCTGGCCGAGGGCACCGAGAAGAGGAGGTCGAGGCGAGGGAGGCCAGGCTGGAAGGAGGGATGGAGAGGCGATGAGAGGGAGAGGGTGGAGATGGAGGAGGCCGCATGAGATGGAGGGGTGGCGGGAGGATCTGGGCGGTGAGAGGCTGGCGGCGGTGGTGGCTGAGCATGGGAGATGCGCAAGGGTGCAAATGCTGGCGGCCATACAATGGTGGATCGGCAACGAGAGAGGAGAGAGAGAAAGAAAGAGAGAGAGAGAGAGAGAGAGAGAGAGAGAGAGAGAGAGAGGGATGGGGTGACGGGTTTGGTTTTGATTTTCAAAATATGTATATATATATATATAGCTAGGGTTAGGGTTAAGGGTTAGGCTATTATACAACATATAAAAAGAAATTAATTATTATAATGATAATTAATAAGAGTGATAATCATAAAATTATCACACATATATATGTATTTTGTAATGCTCAAATACCAAGCTCAAGTTTATAAAATCATAAATAATATCAATAATCAAGATTATGACCAAAGTATTTATCGAAATTATTAAATTTATAATATAGCTAAATCATAAACATAAATATAAAACTCTATTTTGAATTCAGAGAATCGAAAATTTGAGAAAATATTAATAATACTTTTAGAAAATAATATTTAATATTAGAAGAGCAATATTAGAAGATACGTATCAAAAATATTAGGAAAATAATATTAGAAAATACGTATCGGAAATATTAGAAAAATACGTATCGAAAATTCACGGGTGTTACATCCTACCCCCCTTAAAACAAATTCCGTCCTCGGAATTAAGACAACCCAAAGACAGAGATATGGATTAAGTGAAGGGTAATGAACCACAACCTAAAGTTAATAAATCTTGAAGCGATAATATAAAGAACAAAATTATGCTAACGATAACAAGTTAGATACAAACATAACAATTCAAGGCTAAAGACAACAAACAAAAAGTAAATGCAATATTTAATGACTAAAGTTAACAAACCCCAACATAAGGGTAAAAAAATAATAATAATATATAAGACAAACAATTTAATGACTTAAGATGACAAACCTCGATGAAAAATAAAAGTAAAGATAACATAATTAATGAAGGGTAATAAACCGCATCTTAAGAATAAGTCAAAAGTGGTAAGGACATAAGTGTCAAAATTTAACCCAAAACTATCAAATTAAAATAACTCAAATAATAAAAAATTATTTCCAAAAGGTAGCAAACATTGACCATAATATACAAAATCTAAAGTGTAAACAATATTAAAAGGACACAATTATGCTAAAGGTAACAAACTTCTACACAAATGTATCTGAGCTCAAAATAAATATCAGTTCTTCTAATGGTAAAATAAAAAAATAGACTTAGACATCAAGGTAATAATTCTCAAAAACTCAGAAAAGGAAACAAATATAAATAAAGGTAACGGTTATACCAAGGTTCAGTGTGATTACTCACCTTAAAGTTAACGAAAATTCAAAGTGAAAATAAATATAACAAAATATGCTAAAAGCATAAAGTTATAAAGAAAATATCAGTTCATATCTATAAGTAACAAAGTTTAAAGTGAATATAACAATTAATGGTTAAAAGTTATAAATTTCAACAAAAGTTCACAAGATAAAGGTAACGACTATGACAAATGATCTAAAAAGACCAAGCGACAATTAAGCCAAAATCATAACCAAAGATAATAAATCTCAACTTAAGGATACTAAATCTCGACTTAATGATACCAAAATCTAAAATGGAAAAAATAAAAATATCATCTTGTTGTAACAAGCGTGTAGTAGACAACCATTCAATAAAAGAATTTATACCTAAAGGTAACAAAGTTCAAGACTAGTAATAGTTAATAGCTAGAGTTAACACAATCCAACAAGGTAATAATTCAAGGTTAAAGGTAACAAGGTTCAAATCAAATTTGATAAATTTTGACTCAAAGATAACAAATAGGAAATAAGCATCGTCGATTAAGCCAAAAGTTAATAGCTAGATGTAACAAACACCAACGTAAAGGTAAGTAACAATGCTTAACCGAAAGTGATAAAACTCAAAACAAAATGTATTTTATCTCAAAAGTATCAAATAAAAGAAAATTTAAAGGTAACACGATTAAGTGGAAGGATTATGGTCAGAATGTACATCTCAACTTAAGGATAATAAAATTAAAAGGCGACAAAATAAGAACAACTATGCCGTAATATAATAAGTTAGACAATCGAGGTAGCAATTAAGCAACAGTGAGAATAATAATCGTAGGGCAACATTGAATAACTAAAGGTAGCAACATCGTCAATACGGTAACAATCATAAATAAAGGTAACGAATTAGCTAAAAGGTTCATAGCTAAAATTGACAAACCAAGATGTAGAGATAAAATATAAGGGTAAGAAATAAAGGCAACAACTTACGTTAATAGTAGCAAGTACACAAAGCCATCAATTAATCATATCATGTTTGTATAGCAATCACGAAGCATTATATCAATATAATGCGTAAAAATATGTATATAGTACTTATAAATGCGTAAAATAGTGTCACATATTCTGACCAAAATAAATAAAAATGTTGTAGCCAAAGAAAAATCAATAAAATATATATATTGGAAATTAAATCATGCAAATCAATACAACATATCATTAAGCATATAAAAATCCATATTAAGCTGCAAAACACAATTCTCATCACCAACGCATATAGAAAAATATATATAATTAATAATGTTTATTAATTTTAATTGAACACGATTGTTTATCAAATTAATAAGGACGATATATATAATCAAACTAATTAAGATTTACACAATCAAAAGTATTTACGTAAATCATATATATATATGCATAAAATAAATTAAGTATATAAATCCAGAATAATAACATAGTCTAAAAATATACGATATAGCACTATGTGTGATAATTAAAATATTGTAATAACCAGCACGAGGAAAGAGAGCTATAGGAAGAGTGTATAGTCGCGAAACGATGGGATAACAAATAGTGAAAAGCTCAGGGTCCAAAAGTGATAAAGCAGAACGGAAGAAACAAGAACCTTGCCTAATGCGGACAAGATAAATACGACTAAACTTAGTACTCATAAGCATGTCCTAGCATGGTTCTAGAGAAAAGACGGAAATCAAATTCATTCGAGGGAGAACAAGGAAATCGAAGTCAAAATCAAAGTCGAAATTGGGTAAGATAGAGACTAAAATATAACCTACAGGATAAGGGTCAAACATAGTCTTATGGATGAAATAGTGATACGTGTCTAAATTATTTATCATATTCTTACCGGAAAACTCTAACTCGGAACTGAGATTGTGACTAGACTCGAGATCGATTCGGTCCGACTGCATGGGCCACCACCAAAACACATCGCAGCTTCCCAAAATACCGGAAGCGATGCGTGAACAAAGCCGACGTATTAGGTTGAGAAGAAATACAAATAAAATAAAATATTTCCTCTCAATTTAATACCAAGCGCCAAGTAATAATAATAATAATCCGCATCCACGAGATCCGATCCACGGCCGGTAGAATAAATAAACATCCAACCGAAGTACATATCACCGTAATAAAATAACATCCCGGACTATAAAAGAGTCCACATGTCTAACACAATACATGTAGCTAAAACTAGAGAAGCATAAAACAAATGTCAACTGAGCTAAAATGAAAATACTGAAAGAAGTCTAAGGTTCATCAAACTACTGCAAACAAAAGGAAACTAAGCTTCAGCTCGATTTACTCCATCGTCTGGAAGATTCTCCTGCTGAGGAAACTCCGGCTCAGGTGCATCTTCATACTGAACCTGTCCGTCATCTAAATCGACGACACCAAGAGAATGGAGTACGCCGTGTATAACACACGCAAGACCCACGTGCAATGACAAGATAATAATAATGCAAATAAATACAATGATCAGAAAATGCGGGTGAATATAATAGGGTGAAGTGATGCATGCATACAACTAAAGCTGACCATCTAAACAACCGGGAAACTCTGGCATTCCAAACAACAGTAACGGGTAACTCACCATTCTGTCACAGTCTCAGATCTACATCTCATTTAAAGTCAAGGTTCATATCAATCGGATAACTGACGGTTCATTATCCTCTACGCGCATCCAATACCGCGGAACAACGAACGGTCAAAGGACTACACGCATCAGTTCCGCTTGTCCTGACACAAGCAGACTCGTGAATACAACAAAGACACCGCCACATGCTAAACGATTCACGCCCAACAAACCAGCCCCAAGTGGAAACAAGGTCACTTGGCACGGTCCGAAGATACATAAACGCCACATCCGAATACATGAACCAAGACTTTCCCATCCCACGGCCTCGTGTAAATCAAGTCAACGATGCCGATATCAAATACGGTTCACCTCCTAAGCATGGTCAACACACACATGTCACTAGGTCATGTTCATGACAAATCAAGTCCCTAAGTCATGAACTACTACGGTTCTGGACACAACAAGACTATGAATAAATGCGATTAACACGGCATATCAATACAAGAATGCATCGAAAACATGAATAATCAATAAACAGTACGAAATGCGATAACAAGAGCCATGAACAGCCAACTACACATGTAAACGGATAATATCGGAAATTTCACTAACGAGATTTTGAAACTTTTTAAAATAATAATTCCAATATTCCTTTAATAATTCAAAAATCCCTTCATAAAGTAAATCCTTTAAAATATTATTCCTCACGATTATTCTAGAATAACATTTTGACAATAAACTTAATAATTGAATATTCATTTTATAATAAATCTAATAATTCAAAAATCCCTTCATAAAGTAAATCCTTTAAAATATTATTCCTCACGATTATTCTAGAATAACATTTTGACAATAAACTTAATAATTGAATATTCATTTTATAATAAATCTAATAATTCGAAAATTCGTTACAAACAATTCCTTTAAAATAACTTTCCTCACTATTATCCCAAAATAATATTTTTAACTAATAATTCAAATATTCATCTTACAATGAATTAATACTTCAAAATCCTTTTACAAAATTCCTTTAAAAGTATAATTTCCCTCGCGGTTATCAAAAATATATTATTGTAACAAATAACTTAATAATTAAAATAAATTCAATATTTCAAAAATTCCTTTTCAAAAATAAATCCTTTAAAATCATTTCCCTCGTGATTATTCTAAAATATTATTTTAGACAATAACTGCTCGATAAGTCTTTTCAAAAATAAATTCATTTATAAAATATATTATCGTTTCTCCTTCTTCAATAATATCTCACATAATCACGCTAACATCAATAAAATTATCATCAGGCAATCCCACGCAGTTTATAATGCATCATAATTATCCGATACATATAATAATTCATAAATAATCTAAAAATGTAATATACGAGTCAAAGGTAGTAGGATCTTGCCTACGAAATCGGCAAATCGACGGTGTGAAACTGCGGACGCCACGACGACTCAACGGCGTGCAATCTGACGCTCGACGCCAGCGAGATACTGCGACGGCCAGCGGTGTGTCGGGTCGCCGCGACGGGTGGCGGCGAGGTCGGGGCTGAGGTGGTAGCGGCGTGGCTTGGGGGCGGCGGTCGGCGGTGTTCGGGGGAGGGAACGGCGGTGGGGACTGAGGCAGGCGGCGGATCGCTGGCTGAGGGCAGCGAGGAAGAGGAGGTCGAGGCGGAGGGAGGCGCTGGTGGCGTTGAGGGGTGGAGGGGATGCGGTGAAGAGGCGGCGAGCGGAGAGGAGGAGACGGTGGAGATGGAGGGAGGCCGGCGGCGAGATCTGAGGGGGTGGCGGCGTGGAGGAGTTCGGGCGCGGGTGAGAGAGGCGGTCGCGGGTGGTGTTGGCGGTCGACGGCTTGCGGGGAGGCGGTGTGCGGTGGCGTGGCCGGCGGCGTTGCTCGGCCACGGGTGGATCTGGGCACGAGAGAGGGAGAGAGAGAGAGAAAGAAAGAGAAGGAGAGAGAGAGAGAGAGTACGGGATGGGAGAGAGAGATGGGATGGGGTGTACGGGTTTGGTTTTGATTTTCAAAATATGTATATATATATATATAGCTAGGGTTAGGGTTAAGGGTTAGGCTATTATACAACATATAAAAAGAAATTAATTATTATAATGATAATTAATAAGAGTGATAATCATAAAAATTATCACACACATATATATGTATTTTAATGCGTTCAAATACCAAGCTCAAGTTTATAAAATCATAAATAATATCAATAATCAAGATTATGGTGAAAGTATTTATCGAAATTATTAAATTTATAATATAGCTAAATCATAAACATAAATATAAAACTCTATTTTGAATTCGTAGAGAATCCTGAAAATTTGAGAAAATATTAATAATACTTTTAGAAAATAATATTTAATATTAGAAGAGCAATATTAGAAGATCATTATCAAAATATTAGGAAAATAATATTAGAAAAATACGTGTCGAAAATATTAGAAAAATACGTGTCGAAAATTCACGGGTGTTACAAACATGTTCAGTAATCATGGTCCATTTAATATTATTTTTCAATATGCTTGTGGTTCATTGTATGTGGTCCGAAGAATCCTTATTGGTTGTCTACTCGCTAAAAATTATCACCGAGGATTTTTTCCACATTCATCGTCTTTCTCAAGATTTGGATCCGTTCACAAGATTCTTCATAACGAGAGCAGTGATTTCTCCACTACTATTTTTATGAAAATAATTGGAATCATCTAGAATTACTACATCACATTTCCAAACCAACTCATATTCCTCAATATATGTATATGCATACCTCTATTCCATTGAACATCATCCAACCATGGGCTCTGATCGTACAAACCTGCCTTGCCCAAACGGTTCCCGTAACCGTTTGAACTAACGCGAATATCCCAAACGGTTTAAACCGTTTGAGATATGATTAATCCAAACGGTTTAAACCGTTTGGGTCAAAAAAAAAAAAGGCCCAAACGGTTACTCCCAAACGGGTATAACCGTTTGGCCGAAGTTATTAACAATTTCTTTTTAATAAAATCGCCAAACGCCCAAATTAAATCCCAAATTGATCCCCGCTGCCAAATCTCAAAACTCCTCCGATCTCTCGTCGTCGTCGTCAAGCACCGAAACCTCGTCCTCGTCTCTCCGTCGTCATCGAGCACCGAGTCCTCACCCTCGTCTCTCCTCGTCGTCGTCGAGCAACTAGTCCTCGTCCTCATCTCTCCTGGAGTAGTCAATGCACCTTGGGGTCCTCATCATCGTCCTCCTCATCATGCGTCCTCCCTCCTCCTGGGTATACGTTAGCCGAGACCCTAGTTTGACCATCTAACCCTAGTTTGACAAGTAAGTACTCTCCTCTCTCTCCTCATAACCCTAACCCCTAATTTGACCATCTAACCCTAGTTTTTCTCCTCCAACAGCAAATTCGCTCCTCAAGACACATCCACAACCGTTGATTCCAGCCCCTTCTCCTCCAGCGAGGTAATTTGTAATTTTTTTGTTAATTTCATGCTCAATTCTAGATTTTGTTGATTGTCTGGTGAGGTTTCTAATGCCATTGATTTTCTGGAAAGAACATGGTTTTTTTGTATGAATTTGTGAATGGTTGTGAGTAGATGTGAGGTATATGTGGAGAAGTTAAGATTTTTATATCAAAATTATGATAACAGTTGCTTTTTCTGCTTATAATTTGAGCCCCATCAGGAACGCTAGGGGTTTACGTCGCCTTTGATGATCTTTGTTAGTAATTCTCTCTTTTTCTTATGGTTAATTTTATATATTTCCCATCCCACTGATTTTAGTGGGAAAATTTTCTATGCACATTCCTCAGTTTGCTATTGTTGGTCAATGAGGTATCCAATGTGCCTGATTTTGTAGAAGGATGAGTTTTTTTAAAAAAAACATTTTACTAAAGTTTGTAATTTTTAAAGAAGATGCAAGGTTTATGTGAAGGGTAATATTATACTGCAGGCCAAAATGCATTCAGATTTTATTTTCCTTTTCCTGTGTGGGTAACCTTGTATTACGGTATAACGATGCAAAACATTTCCACAAGCATTCGGCATGTGATATACTTTTGCTAATGTTGACTACCCAAGTTTTATGTTTCTTCATGTTTTTCCTGCGAAGCGATGGATTTCTGATTATGGTTAACTTTATGATTTGTAGTTCATAAAAAGTTTGAGGTTTCATGTGTTGCCCAAGCATTATGCGAAGTTGAAGCTTCTACAGATCTTGCAGATTATGGGGGTCCAAGTTTTTAGTTAATAGTTCTTTAGAGCTTATTACTCAATATTATCAAAGTCTTGTACTGTTGCATTATAAAACGGAGGAGCTTGTCTTAGATGAGTTTTGATTTCTAACATCCTATGTACATGAGATCATTTCATGGGTATTGTACGCTGGTGCTCATACAAAAACTTGATATGTGGGTCTCTGGAACAAGTATTGTGTTCAAGGTATGATGACCAACAGATAAAAGACCAAGATAACTAAAAATGAATTGTACCTTGAAAATTGTACTATGATAGACTTTAAACGTAATTTTCTTTCCTCTTGTACTGTTGCATTATAAAAACCTATTTTCTAGGGGTTAACGACGATGGTCGGAGGACGTCCATCTCAAGCCAAATCTCGCAGACCTATAGTGCTCAATGAACTAGAGCGTGAGGCAAGAGAGCGTAAGAGAAGCCTCAGAGCTGCTCGAGCTTCTCTATCCATCCCCAGCATTAGGGAGATTACTCCGGCTAGAGGTTGGTAGCTATTTGATTTTATCGGAAATTTTATTTCATTTGATCTACTTTCTCTTTCATCTATATACTATTTGGATCTTTGAGGATAGTTGGTGTATTTTCCACCGTTGCAAGGTCTTGCTAAAATTGTGATCATTTTTTCTGTCTTTATGTCAAAACTGGAAACCTGATCATTAATGAATTTCATTTCCAAGGAATATATACTCTTTGTTGCACTGTAACTATTATAAACTGTTATGTAAATTTCTCCTTGTCTTACTATATCAACTAGCACAAGTTGAGATGAAACCTTATATTTTAACAAAAAAAAAGTTCTTGTAACTGTCAAACAATAGGACTTTATTTCAACTATAATTGATTCAGTCCTTCTTTCCCTTAAAAATGTGTGTCTCATAATATTATTCATGACAGGCTTAATCCTTGCTGTGACAAATTCATGCCTTTTTAGCCAAACGTTAGTGTAACCCGTTTAAACTAGCTTAGCTTCCGTTAGGATAGATTTTTTATATAAAGCGAATGCAAAAAGAGTTCAAAAAATTGAAATTCCCTCAAATAATAAAAGAAAGAAAAGAAAGAAAGAAGGGAGTGTAGGAAAACCTTGAAGTGGTAAAGATTTGGTGATGTGGAAGTAGCAATATATTTGCTTGATGTGTTGAAACACATGCTGCCTTCCTTGAACACCTTCCCTTGTTAATAAATGCAACAGGGTTGGCAGAGGCTTTATATGCACAAGTAATGTTGGGGAACACAAAAAGGTTCTTGTAAGAGATCATAGAGGACTGATTGATTATGGTTATGAAGTGGAGAGAGGGATACTTGGATATGATTCTAGTCCCCCTGGGCATCACTTTGTGCTCTATGTACCATGTTTGGCTTTGGAGAATGATCAAGTCTCGACCTCACACACATATACACACTTACATGTACATACGTATACATATACATGCACACTCATACACATATCCTCACACACATATACACACATTACAGACATATACATATACATGCACATTCATACATCGCTATTATGTTATAGGTGAACTCTCAGAGTACTCATCCTATTCCATCTCCTCAGCCTTCCACCGATCCTCCTTTCACTCGTCATGCTCCGGTTTCTCAGCCTCGAACTAATCCATCGACTTCTGCTCGTCCTGAAACTACTACTCGCCCTTCTTCTTCTAGTGCTCAGGGTTCAACCGGGTTATTTCAGTGAGGCTTATCACAGGAGGATATTGCTAGGATTTTCTGATTTGTGATGTTCGGGCCTATCCGGAGGACATTCTCAGGAATTTCTGATTGTGTGACCAAATTAGACCGGTCTTTTTTTATTTTGAATATTATAGACATTTTGGATATTAGACGCATAGATATATTATAAGTGGTTTGTTTTAGTTTGTCGTTTATTTGAGACTAGTGGAGACTTTCCACTTAATGTGTTTTAATTTGGCTAATTGTTGGGTTGAATGTGTTTGATGATATATATGATTGTTTTTTATTTCATTGTGAGATTTTAAACAATATGCGTGCGATGTATATTTTGAATTGTAAATAGGGAGCCATGCAAAGCATGGCAATTTTTTAAAATATTGGTAAATCGCCCAAGCGGTTTAAACCGTTTGGGCACAAACTCTGGCGGTTCAAACCGTTTGGGCAAAACTAATGGTCCAAGCGGTTGGAACCGTTTGAGAAATGTCCCAAACGGTTCCAACCGTTTGGGCCACCGTTAGCCAAACTTCATTGACGAGGTTTGGCCAAGCGGTTCTTTAGTCCAAGCAGAGCGTTTGGGACATAAATTAAAGGTTTCAACCGTTTGGGCAAGGCAGGTTTGTACTAGTGCCGGACCGCTCCACATTTTCCTCTTCCCTTTCATGGCCCAAGGCCACATCCTTCCTGTTATCACACTTCAATTATCCTAATAATCTTTTCTCAGAAGCAAACAAGTATCCCGTATTAGAAGCATAATCTAGTCAATTCTACTTCGAGAAGACCCGAACCGATAGCCCGGACTACTCAAATGGCCGGTATCTTGCGAGGACGGCTCAAAAGGCGGTACATGTCGTCATACCAACATTCTCGCTAGGCCGACTCGACAAGCAGCTCACTTGGCCATCTCCTCTGCCGGCGTCTTGCGAGGCCGGCTCAAAAGGCGGTACATGTCGTCATACCAACATTCTCGCTAGGCCGACTCGACAAGCAGCTCACTTGGCCATCTCCTCTACCGGCATCTTGCGAGGCCGGCTCAAAAGGCGGTACATGTTGTCATACCAACATTCTCGCTAGGCTGACTCGACAAGCAGCTCACTTGGCCATCTCCTCTGTCGACATCTTGCGAGGCCGACTCAAAGGGCGGTACGAGTCGACCTCTTCGAATACGCCGACCCTATGAGCGAACCGCTTGGCTAGTTGATCGACATCTTGTGAGTCCGACTCAAAAGGCGGGACTTCTTGACATGCCACCTAGGATAGGAAGACGACGACGTGCCTCGAGCCCCCCGCTGGCGATGAGTCACCGTCGCATTGAATGTGAGATCAGAGCCATTAATTCTCCATGCTCAAAGATCTTTAAGACATGTCGGACCACGTGCCCCCTATCACTTCACATTAAATGCCGACGTGATCTCTTCCACTCGACGGTCAACACCTATAAAGCAAGAGCTGACTCAGCCGCCAGTTGTCACTCGTCCGAGATTACCAAACTACCGTTACTTCTATAAATAAGAAAACTGTTAACAACACATGTATGCAATCTGAACCTAGGCTTTGGAACTCTCAATAAAGTTTCTGCTGACTACCCCGCTCAAGATTATTCACTAGCTTGATCATCAGAGGAACCACCGGGGACCCAACCCCAACCTCTTACGATTTGTTACATGTGCAGAATACATCAGGGAGCATCAGGACCAGATATCTAGAGGAGTTAGAGAACCTTATTCATCTTCCATCCATAATTAATTGACTGTGTGATCCATAGCATCAACACTTCCCATGCTCGACATGGCGAAGCTCTTCGCCGCCTTTGGGTTGAAGACCACTATCCTCACAACCCCGGCCAATGCTCCTCTTTTCCAACCATCCATCAATTGTGCCAACGATTCTGGATATTTGTATCCTATTCAACTTCATTTGATTCAGTTTCCCTCCGGAAGTGGTCTTCCACAGGGATGCGAGAACCTGTCATTCGTCTCTTCACACCTAAAATTGAACTTCTCTGAGGCGATAAGGATGCTATGTGAGCCGGTCGATTAGGTCATCAGAGACCTCCTTGTGGATTGCATCGTGTCCGGAGCGTTCTTCCCTTGGACAGCTGACGCTGCGCCTGTCAGTGGCGAGACTCGTGTTTTTGTGGCTCAAATTATTTCTCTCGGTGTGTAACCTATACGGTAAACCAACATAAAATCGTCGAAAATTTGACTGAAGTGATGGAGTCTCTGGTAATTGCTGACCTCCCACATAGGATTGAGATGTTCAGGTCTCAAATCCCAGAGTTTAAAAGGTTACACCTTTTCTTGTAGACTTTCTTAACCAAGTATATGATTCCGAATCCAAGAGCTATGGTGTGTTAGTGAACAGCTTCTACGAGTTAGAACCGGACTATGCCGACTACTGTAGGAATGTAATAGGAGGTAGAACATGGACCATCGGTCCAATGTTACCATGCAATGACAACGCGGTTGAAAGGTTCAGAAGAGGAAATTTGGCGGCTAAGTTCGACCATGATGCGTGTTTGAATTGGCTCGATAGCAAGAGCACGAGCTCTGTTATCTATATATATATCTGTTTCTGGAGCGCCTGTGAATTCACCATATATCAGCTTCGTGAATTGGCATTAGGGCTAGAGGTGTCCAACTATCATTTTGTTTGGGTTGTGGATGTGATACCTCAAGGATTCGAAGAGAGGGTTAAAGGAAAAGGATTTATCGTCCGAGGCTGAGCACCACAGATATTGATACTAAACCACAGAGTGATTAGAAGATTTCTGACACATTGCGGATGGAATTCGAGTTTGAAAGTGGGCCTACCATTTATCACATGGCCTTTGTTTGCGGAGCAATTTTATAATGAGAAGTTAATCGTAGACGTGTTAAGGATTGGGATCGTGGTTGGGTGAAGGAGTATACTTGGAGGCCAGAGGAGAGGGCTTTGGTTGAGGCTGCGATAATAGAGAAGATGGTGAATAGGCTAATGGGCGAAGGCGAGGAGGCAGAGGAGAGGAGGAAGGCGAAGGAGCTTGGAGAGTTAGCAAAGAAGGCAGTGGAAGAAGGTGGCTCATCTCCTGAGTAATCTGATTGAGGAGTTGAAGGGAAATTTGAAGCACAAGTATGAGAGTAATGCAGTTCGATCCGTTTCAAATTGAGATCCTCAATGATTTGCATAAAAATGTTTACTGAAAATAAATTTTTTGAGTATAAGTTAATTTCATCATTCTAGTCTACTACGGGGAACAACTTTTATCTTATTATATTGTTATGATCGATAATTGTTTTTTTTACTTATTCCTCGTTCTCAAGTCTAGATGTGAAACATCCAAGTTGATCAAAGAATTACTAACTAAAAGAATTACATATAGAGTCAAGGTTTGAGTACATAAAAATATAAGATGATATTTTGTGAAGAATGAAGATTTGAAAAGTAATCTTAGAATTGAAATAGATTTGAGGGATGTATACGTGGGAGGAAAAACCCCTTCTAAGTTTCAGAAAAGGACTGAAACAAGCAACTTAACAAAATTTCAAGGGTTTTTTAAAATGGAAACCACCTTATAGGTTTACAAAATAGATGAAAACTATCTGTACAATATATATCAAAACCTGCCCGAGTTCCATTTTAAACCTATCCCAATTCAATTTTAAAATATAATTACAATATATATAATAGCAAACTCAATAAATACAAAGAGTTGAAATATTTTTAAATTAGTATGTGAATATCACATGAGAATTATGAACATTCTCACATTTGCATAAATACAGAAGTTACTGGAGTACCAACTTTAAAAACTTTAGGATGTATATATGTACAGTGTTGCCTATGGAAAACAGTAAGGCATTTAAGTGCTAAATAACTAGCCTAGTTCAAATCTAACTCCTCAACGATAAAAATATTTCCTTCATTATTTTGTGGAGCGTAATTTGGATAAGGTGAGTGAAGATTGAGGCTAAGTTTTGATATCAAAGGGTGTTCTGGAGAAACTACCGACTCCAACACAAGACAAAACTACGTTATCAATGACGGCTATGAAAGATAGAACATTTTCAGCCCCTACTCCTAGTCTGTACATATAACTGAGCCCTCCTCACTTTATCTTCACACTCAAAGTTACATAGACTGTTTGAGAGGTTGTCTTCTTCGTTGCTCTCTAATCTTTCATCTTTGCTTTTTTGATGGGCTCCAAAGCTCGCGCCCTACACATCCTCTTCTTTCCCCTCATGGCCCCGGGCCATATGCTTCCCATGGTCGATATGGTGAAGCTCTTCGCAGCCCGTGGGGTGAAGGCCGCCATCCTCACCACCCCTGGTAATGTTCCTCAAATCCAACCATCCATTGATCGTGCCAACGAGTCTGGATACTGTAATCCTATCGAGATTCTCCTTGTTCCGTTCCCTTATGTGGATGGTCTACCTAAAGGGTGCGAAAACCTATCCTCCGTTCCACAGGACTTGCATTTTCAGTTCGCTACATGTTTCCAGGGCCTACGCGAGCCATTTGGTAATATCCTCAAACAAACCCTTCCCGATTGTGTTGTGACTGATATGTTCTTCCCGTGGACCGCTGATGTGGCGGAGGAGCACGGGATACCAAGGCTCCTCTTTCACGGGTCAAATTTCTTTTCCCAATGTGTCTCCGATAGCATTGTGAAGAATAAGATTCTTGAGAGTCTATCGCTCGATGAGGAGTCTTTTGTCGTCCCTGGCCTCCCGCATAACATCATATTGCGTAGACCTATGGTACCTGATTTTAACAAATGGGCACCACTCTTGGTTGAGTTATTCCAAAAGGTTAAAGAGTGCGAACCGAAGAATTATGGCATGGTGATGAACACTTTCTACGAGTTGGAGCCAGACTATGCTGACTATTATCGGAACGTGATGGGTATAAAAGCTTGGACCATAGGGCCTTTATCTCTATGCAACAAGGATATCATCGACAAGTCTATACGGGGAAATGAGACATCAATAGACTTTGAGTTTTGCTTAAAATGGCTCGATAGCAAAAAATCATGTTCCGTTATTTACGTTTGTTTTGGGAGTATGACCGATTTCACAACATCACAACTTCAAGAGATAGCATTAGGGCTTGAGAGATCAAACCATCCATTTGTTTGGGTGGTGAGGATGAATAACAAAGAATGGATGCCTCAGGGATTCATGGAGCGAGTTGAAGGAAAAGGTCTAATTATAAAAGGATGGGCTCCACAGATATTGATACTGAACCACAGATCAATTGGAGGCTACATGACACACTGTGGTTGGAATTCGACTCTAGAGGGAATTAGCATGGGTTTGCCATTCATTACATGGCCTATATTTGCCGAACAATTCTACAACCAAAGGCTAATTGTCGATGTGCTTAAAATTGGGGTTGAAATTGGAATGAAAGCATATGCAGCAAAAACTGAAGAGAGAGAGGTTATAGAGGCGGCGAGGGTTGAGAGAGCGATCAATGAGTTGATGGGCGGTGGAGAGCAGGAGGCGAAAGAGAGGAGGATGAGAGCGAGGAAGCTTGGAGAGATGGCAAAGAAGGCAGTGGAGAAGGGAGGATCGTCTTACAATGATCTGGATAATTTGATTGCGGAACTAATTGAGAGGAGGACTGCGAATTAGTGATTGCCTCTTGAGCCTAAAATATGTTTCATTTACCTTGTATTTCAAAAGTTCCATGGACTAATAGTTCAAAGAAAGCATTTAAGCATGCTGGATGTTCTGATAAAATTTGTGTATTTCATAATCTGATTGTATTACCATTTATCAAAGTCTAACAGATAAAAAGAATGTTGGGTATCATTTTCTAGGGAGATAATTTGGATAAGGTTGTTGAAAAGTGAGGCTAGCATTTGAGATCACAAATACTAGATAGCAACAATAGACACATGAGAGATATCAGACTACAGTTGAGGAGAAGGCAACCTTACATCAGAAATCACCACTTTGAAAGATCTAATATTAACCCAGTCTTTACTCCTCGCTCGCTCACATGTTGAGTCCTAATCTTTTCTTATCCTTCTCATTTTGCTCCTCCTAAATTCTTATAGTATTTTTCTTTCATGCGACTTTCCGATGAGCTCTGAATCCGAAACACTCCACATACTCTTCTTCCCTCTCCTCGCTCCGGGCCACATGCTTCCCATGGTCAACATGGCGAAGCTCTTCGCGTCCGTGGAGTGAAAGCCACCATCCTCACCACGCCGGGCAATGCTCCTCTAATCCAACCATCCATCGATCGCGACAACGAGTCTGAATACCATTATCCTATCCAGCTCTTCCTAGTTCCGTTCCCTTCTGTCGACGGTCTACCTAAAGGTTGCGAAAACCTATCCTTGGTCCCACAAGACTTACATCCTCAGTTTTCTACAGTTTTCAATGCTTTGCATGAACCATTTAGCGGCGCCATCAAACAAGTCCTCCCAGATTGTGTCGTGAGCGATATGTTTTTCCCGTGGACTGCTGAAGTGGTGGAGGAGTATGAGATACCGAGGCTCCTCTTCAACGGTACAAATTTATTCACGAGTTGCATCTTCTATAGCATCAATCAACATAAGGTTCTTGAGAGTCTTCCGGCTGACAAAGAGTCATTTTTAGTGTCCCGGGGATTCCACATTACATTGTATTCCATAGGTCTATGATGCCCGAGTTTCAAAAATGGGCGCCAACCACAGCCGAATTATTTCGAAAGGCTAAAGAGTGTGAACCAAAGAATTACGGTACGGTGGTGAACACTTTCTACGAGTTGGAGCCGGATTATGCTAACTATTATCGGAATACCATAGGGAGAAAGGTTTGGACCATAGGCCCTTTATCTCTATGCAACAAGGATATCGTGGACAAATCTACAAGGGGAGGAGAGGCATCCGTAGATCATGAATTTTGCTTGAAATGGCTCGATAGCAAAAAACCCCGTTCCGTTATTTACATTTGTTTTGGTAGTAAAATAGTTGTTGACTCAAATATTTTTATATACTTTTGCTATGTACACAATGGCTTGCGTTATAGCCAAGAATCAAAATAGTAATAGTAACAAACTATAACAAATCCAGCCTGTAGTGCTCTATTCAGAGATTTGTTGTTGACATTTGCTATCTTTGGGTCTTTGGAGGTTTGGTGTTGACAATTGCTATCTTTGGAGATTTGTTGTTGACTGAGTCTAAATTTGTTAATATTCCCCCGCAAGTTGATGGGCAAGCATTGACAAACAACTTGGAACGAAGATACACAAATCGAACAGTGGCGAGGCCCTTTGTGAATATGTCTGCTATTTGATTGTTGGAGGCAATAAACTTGATGCATAGTTGACCACGAGTAACCGCTCCTGAACGAAATGATAATCGATATAATGTGCTTTGTACGAGCATGGAAGATAGGATTGGCGGTTAAATATATAGCTGAGACATTATCACAGTATGCTGTGGGTGGAGTAGGAAGATGGATACCAAGTTCGCGGAGAAGACTCTCAATCCACATGACCTCACAAGTGGCATTAGCAAGTGGTTTGTACTCGGACTCCGTACTTGAGCGAGAGACGGTCCGTTGTTTCTTGGAACTCCAAGATATGAGATTAGAGCCTAGAAACACAGAAAAACCACCAACTGAGCGACGATCAGTCGAATCGCCTGCCCAATCAACATCGGTGTAAACCGATAAGTGAGAGCATGACGTGTTGCGAAGATGGAGACCATAGGTTGTAGTATGGCGAAGATACCGAAGAATACGCTTTACAATAGCCCAATGTTAAATAGTAGGAGCATGCATAGATTGGCATGCTTGATTAATACCGAATGCTAAGTCTAGCCTAGTCAATGTAAGGTACTGTAGTGCCCCGACCGTGCTCCGGTATAAATAGGATCATGAAATAGAGTATCATCATCGGGTAGAGGGCGAGCGGTAGTAGCAACTGGAGTGGTAAGAGGTTTGTTGTTAAAAAAGCCCGTGTGTTTAAGTAGATCATTGATATATTTTGCCTGATTGAGAAAAAGATCGGTTGTGGTGTGAGTGACCTCAATGCCAAGAAAGAAAGATAGGGGATCCAAGTCCTTCATTGCAAACTCACGGCCAAGTTGAAGGATGAGTGTTCGAAGAGGAGCGCCTAGACTGCCTGTGAGAATGATGTCATCGACATAGATAAGTATGAAGATGACATAGTCATCCGTTCGTTTAAAAATTAGAGAGGAGTCAGCTTTTGAACCAACAAAGCCCAGCTGAGAAAGAAAGGAGCTTAATCGAAGGAACCAGGTGCGTGGGGCTTGCTTTAGACCATAGAGGGAGCGTTGAAGTCGGCACACAAACTCAGGGTGGTCATGATCAATGAAGCCTGGTGGTCGTTTCATATAAATGAGCTCATCAAGACGGCCGTGCAAGAAGGCATTCTTGACATCTAGTTGACGGATTGGCCATCTGCCAAAAACCGCAAGGGAGAGTACTGTACGAATGGTTACAGGCTTAACAACCGGACTGAAAGTGTCATGATAGTCAACCCCCTCCTGCTCATTACACCCTTTGGCAACAAGACGTGCCTTATATCAATCAAGGGAACCATTAGCATGCTTCTTTAGTTTAAAAACCCACTTGCAACCGATAACATTGGCATTGGATGGAGAGGGGACGAGGCACCATGTTGCGTTGCTAAGAAGAGCATTGTATTCATCAGCCATGGCCTCACGCCAGTGGGGATGCATGTTGGCCTGAGTAAAAGAGGTTGGTTCTTGGAGTTCAAGGCGGCTAGAGGCAACCAAGATCCGAGGAAGTCGAGTGCCATCCCTAGAACGTGTAACCATTGGGTGTGACGGTTAAAATATGGTCATACTTGAGGGAGGAGTCATACGAGGAATGGCTGTAGCTGGTGGAGCAATTTCCTCAGGTAGAACTGTGATGGTTGGAGCAGCTGCAATGGTTGTATCCGATGGTGGAATTGCCATGGTTGGAGGTGCTACAGTAGGTGTATCCGCTTGTGGAACTACCACAGTTGGAGCTACTATTGCGGGTATATCTGCTAGTGGAACTGCCATGGTTGAAGCATCCATGGAGGGGTCCGCTACAATTGGGGCAGCTGCTGATGTAATTGGTGTAGTGGCAGGTATATTAATCTCCGGGGCAGCTGTTAGAGCCGCTAGTGGCGTATGAATGTGTCCGCCTTTGCTTGTAGGACCTGGAGAAATAGTTAAAGTGGGTTGCACAGGAGATCTAATCACATCACATGGTACAGGTATGGGAGGAGGAGGAGGTGATGGTAGAAACACAGAGGGTGTTGGTTGAAGAAAAGGGAAGGAATATTCATCGAAAAAAAACATTGCCAGCGATGAAGATCAGTCAAGATTTAGGTTCGAGACAACGATAGCCATGGTAACCAATAGGGTAGCCAAGAAAAACACAAGGTAGGGAGCGTGGTTGCAGTTTATTGTGGTTGTAGGGACGAAGGTGCGGAAAACATAGAGAGCCAAATGAGCGAAGAAAGACATAGTCAGGCTTGCGATGAAAGAGGAGTTCCCAAGGTGACAACATATTTAGTTTTTGTGTGGGAAGACGATTAATGAGATAGGTTGCAGATTCAAAAGCAAAGTACCATAATTTGAGTGGAACTCCCGAATGATATCGGAGAGAAAGACCCGTTTCGACAATGTGTCGATGTTTCCGCTCGGCAGAACCATTTTGTTGGTGAGTGTGAGGGCATGATATATGATGACCTATGCCACTATCAGAGAGTTCTTTTTGAAAGCGTTGAGAAAGAAATTCACGTGCACCATCTGTTTGAAGGAATTTAATTTTGGTATTTAACACATTTTCGACATGTTTACGAAATTGAACAAAAACATTAAAAATGTCAGAGCGGTGAACAAGAGGATAAAACCATGAAACTTTAGAATAATCATCGACAAAATGAACATATTATCAGAAACCATTACATGAAGTGATCGGGGCAAGCCCCCAAATATCCGAATGTACTAATTCTAATGGAAAAGATGAGACAGACATAGTAGAATAAAATGGAAGTCTATGACATTTGCTCATAGCACAAGATGAGCATAATTTATTTTTGCTTGGAGAAAAAGAGAGGGAAGCTTGAGAGAGCACAGTGCGAACTATTTCCACGGCAGGATGACCAAAGTGATGATGCAACAAATCTAGAGAAGGTGATCATGTAGTCGAGGCGAGGAGAGCTAAAGGTGAGGAGGACACATTTCGGGAGGAGAGATGGTAGAGACCATTACGAAGATGCCCCGTAATCAGAATGCGGCCCGTACTGCGATCCTTCACAAGATAATAGGAAGGGAGAAATTTGAAAAAGCAATTATTATCAGCAGTAAATTTTGCAACAGAGAGGAGATTTTTAGACATGGAAGGAACATGAAGTGTATTGTAAAGATGAAAACGACGATTATTGAAGGAAAAGGAAGAAGTTCCTGTGTGTGTGATTAGCAAACCTGAGCCGTTGCCAAGGTGAACGTGATCGGGTCCAGAATAATTAGTCTTGATCAAGAAGTTATCTGTATCATGAGTGACATGATGAGTAGCACCTGAGTCAGGATACCAATTGAAGTTGTTGTGCAATGGAGTTGGTAGAATTGCAGCATTGGCCAGAGGAGATCTAATTGTAGGAAGTCCAGAAGGCGATCTATTTTGATATGCAGGGTTGAATCGATGGTGACACATCAGGGCTGTGTGACCATGACGATCACATACCTGACAGCTGAAATTGCTCTTTCCGCGACCACCGCCATCGTTGTATCCGCCTCGACCACGTCCTCTATTCTTAGAGAAGTGAGAGTTAGATCGGCCACCCCCGCCATGACCACGGCCATGATTGGAGGAGGCATGGGTGAAATTAACCATCGGAGAGGCCGTAGGACTGATGTTGAGTGTTGGTTGGTCAAGGTGTTGATCAGCTTCCTCAGTGAGAAGAAGGCCATGAAGAGAGTCCATGGTATGAGAAGTACCTGTGACATTAAGAGCTTTGCGGAATTGCATATACTCAGTTCCAAGTCCAAAAATAAGACGGGAGACGATCTCATCATTAGAGAACGGACGCCCAATGGCAGCTAGGTTGTCTACAATCAGTTTTGCGCGGTTGAGATACTTGATCATAGAGGAGGAACCCTTTTGAAGTTGAGAGAACTCATTGCGGAGTTGCATCACGCGTGCTTGGTTCTGTTGAGAGTAATGATGCTCTAGTGTGGTCCAAGCATCATGTGAGGAGTCGATGCTAATAAGTTGGGGAACGATAGAATCCTCAATGGAGTTGAGAATCCAACCAAGGGCCAGTTGGTCACGCAGGATCCATGACTGAAATGCGGGATGAGGAGTTGTTGAAGCTTTGTCACTGTTGAGAGTTATTTCTTTATGTTAGATAGGAATAAACCTCTTTTATTTAGTCCCACATCGGATAGAGTAGAAGAATGAGACCACTCCTCTTGTATATATAGACCCCAATACTAATGAATAAAATTGCACCTTTCTCTTGATTTGTCCTGTTTCTAACATGGTATCGAGCCTCAAAATCTAGCCTTAAAAAGCGTTCTTGTTCACCACCACCGAACCTTTGTTTACCGCCGCCCGTATACGTCCTTTGGCAATTATTTCCTTCGTGAAATAATCCCCTACGGACTTGACCCCTCTAGATCAAACCTTGCTTTGATCACGAGAAAGTGGTGATTTCCTTGGTCGATTTCACTCACTTTGGCGATTATTTCCTTAGTGAAATAATCCCCTACGGACTTGACCCCTCTAGATCAAACCTTGCTTTGATCACGAGAAAGTGGTGATTTCCTTGGTGATTTCACTAACTTTGGCGATTATTTCCTTAGTGAAATAATCCCTTGATCGTGTAGCCCCTCGTGTTGAGGAGATGAGATGAGCGGGGGCAAGGTAGGCGATGAGAAGAGGGTGATGTTGAAGGCGGGTGTGGGATCTAGATTTGTGGGATGCGGTGTGAAGCCGAACACAAATTAGATCGATGGAGGCGGAACAAACCGATGGCGGAACTCATCAAGAAGTTGAATCAGGAGGATGTTTCAACTATGATGCGGTTCATGAGGATGGCAGGAGAGGGCTCGTGGCGTTAAAATTGCCTATAAGTCCCGAACATAGCTCGTAGCGATGAGTTGATGTCGGCGAGCCATCCAATGGCAATGGCTGAACCGTTGGCATGAAGTGCCAGCGGCGCAAACCCTCTCATCAAAGAGACCCTACGAGTTTTGGTCCCTCTCTCCTTCGAACCGTCGGCCAATTAGGGTCTTGGCGGCCCGACATGCTAAGCGTTGGCGTCGTATGAAACAGCGAGCGAGATGCCCAAGTCGGCGAGTTCGAAGGCGCCTAAAGCAAGCCGATTGAGCTCGAAGTCGATCGGATATGGACTCAAACACAACGGCGACATCACTAGAGGAAAACTAAGCCCGAAAGAGCCGAGAAAGTCGGCGGAGGCTTGATGCGGCAAAAGCGGCGGCAAACAAGATCTCGGCCAACTTAGCCAAGATGCCTCGGCCAAGTGGTAGAGCCGCTGGTGGCCCGACACCTATTCTATAAATAGGGGGTCTTCGATTTCGAGTGGATTTTTGGGAACACAGGATTTACGGTGGGACTTTGGTGGATTTTGGATATTCTTGAAGAGTTCTCGCGAGATCTACGAGCCGTCGACATCTGATTCAGAACGCGTGACACAAGTCCTTTCAGCGTCGGATCTACAAATCGCGAGGTAAGCGGGCAGATTGACTCTGAGCAATGTGATTTCTCCTAGTAGATCTCACCGCTCGGCGATCCTCTCCGTGAGTGTGATCCCGGCGATCCTCTCCTTCGTGAGTGTGATCCCCTCGGTAACCGTTTCCTTAGTGGCGAGCCTTCCGTCTGTAGTTCGAGCAGGGTTTCACGGATCCGAATTGCTTGGTGGTCCGGGGCGAATAAAAGTCCCGACGCAGTGAAGAACCCACCATGGCGAGGATCGTTATAATAGAGATCCGGCGTTTGTTCGAGAAAAAGTTGTAATTTTCGTTTTCATTGTTAGCCTTAAAATAAAGGCATTTCTTTTGAATTTTGTTGTAGGCCAGCAAGCTGTAGCAATTCAACCACAATGAATAACAAAGCAACTTTCCCCGAACAAGGCGGCGACGCGATGGGAGCGGCGGCTTCAACAAAGAAGCGTCGTCGCGCAGCGGATCCGATCCGGTCATCGAGGAGGTCGATGCAATTCGACCAGCGAAGTTCGAGGCTATCTCTCCTCCTCGTCGGATCCAACTCCTCCCCTTAAGTCCAAGATGGTCTCCGTGCAAGGAAGACCCAATCGACCTCGAGATCTTGGTGAGAAAATCCACCACCGTGCGTCGGGGCTGCAGACAATGGTGGTTCCCGGCTAACGGCGGCCAAATCTTGAGAACCCTATCTTTCCGAGTCGATTCCGCTAATGGCGTCGTGACTCTCTCAAGAGAGCGTCCGGCGGCGTCGGCGCTGGCGAAACAATTAGCCGAGCAAAAGAATCAATGGATGGGGTCGCTATGAGGCGGATCTAAGATCTAAGTTGACTTCGAGAGACTAAGAGAGATCGTGGCCGATTCTATAGGCGGCGACAAATGAGTGGAGTCAAGCAAGAATGAATTCACAAGCTTCCGGGGAAGGCGTGGGAGGCGCTCCTCGGCGCAAGCAACGATTTCGTGCAACAAGCGCGAGTTGAAGGAGGAGGCTGACCAGAGAGTCGTCAACAAATCGGCTAGTTTGGAAGCCCAAGTCCGTCGAAGCTTCAACCCGACGAATCCGGCATCAAGCCCGGCTCGCCCGGGCCAACTCCTGCTCAGCTCAAATCGAAATTGTGAGCACCTCAAAAGTGGTATTGGCCGAAGTTACCTCCGATTATGCGCACCCAAACTTCGTGAAGCCAACTCTGCGCCACGACCGGCCGGGCTTACGGATGGATCGCTAGGTCGCTAAAGAATCGCGGGTCCTCGATCTGAGTCGCACCCACAAAGACAAGAAGATTTCTCTGACTCGCATGCTTTGGGACTAAATGAAGTCCAGAAGTCATGAGAGACTTCAGCACACCAAAAAAGTCAAAGGCGGGTTACTTTTGGCGGTTTTCTGAAACTACCGTCCTCGGAAGGAGAAGTTTTCATCGGCGATGAAGCGTTATGCAGAAGGCGTCCGACACTACGGGGAGATCGCTCAGGCACTCATCTTGACGAGTTATACTACGTCTTGAAGTCGAAGAAATCTCGAAGAGTTCCCCAAGCCAACTTCGGTCATGCTTATGCTCCAAGCTTATCAAAACAGTGCTCACGTGTGTAATTGTTGTCAAGAGACTCGAGAAAGAGTCTCGGTCTTCGAAGACTTAGCACCAACACGCCAAGACCTAGGTCAAAGCGATTCCATGAAAGGATGACATCAGAGAGGATGAATTGCGAAGGTCACTAATAATATGGCCGGCAAAGAACCGTCGTCCGCAATTTGTTCCTAAGCGCGCATAGCGGTTAACTTCGTTTGCGGTCGGGACTATCCGGCGGTCGAATCGACAAACAAGAAAGGGATACCAGCGGAGGATGATCGTCGGATATTGGCTCATAATCGCCTCGATCATACTATATCTAGTGAAGAGCCCCAAAAATGCTTATGATCAGTCACGAGTCAGGTGGCTAAAATGCTAGGCGAAGCATTGAGTAAGCAGCGGGAAAACTTCAAGTTAGAGATGGATATGGCCATGCAAGCGATGAGAGAAATGCATGACCAACAGATCAAGCCTTGACAAAACATCGAGGGAATCGAGTGTGGATCGACATTGACCAAGATGACGCGGTCGAACCGGGAGGAAGCACAAGAGGATGATAACCCTCACGAACCACGCCTTGGCGGGCATATAAGCGTTGTTGCTCATGAGGCGAGAAAATCAAAGACCTCGAGAAAAAATCAACTCTCGATTTCGCTCAAGAGGTGAAAACCGGCATCCCTTGCCCATATCTAGGAGTGGGAATCAATCCCATACGGCAAAGTTTAACCTAATAAACTTCCGCCGTTTGGCCGGAAGGGTTCACCAACTCAACACGATATACTTCAAGTCCCACTTGGGGTAATATGGAAAGCGAGCGATGGTTCGGTCATTCGTTGGTACCCTTAGCGAAACCTTCGATTAGTGCCGTCTCAAGCCAGGGAGCATTCCACATTTGGGGCGACATGGAGTCTAGCTTTCTCTCAATTTCTTGATGGCGATACGAAGTATCCATCGGGATGTTACTCGGCGAAAAGCGAAGGATGGAGAGCTGTGGATATCGTTGTCAAGCGATTAGGAACAAAGCAATGAAGCTGCGGGATCCGATATGAATTCATCCTCGGACCTGCCACAACAACTTGTCGATAGGCGTGCTTGAAGCAATGGGGACAACACCATCTATAGCGTAGAAGGATTTGAAGGTTAGTGGAGAGCAAGGCTGAAAGGTTCCTTAGGAGGAAGAAGCGAGAAAGAGGCCGGCGTGCGAACACGAACAAGCGAATTTTGTGCCGCGTGGCGGTAAAGCGCCGGCAAAGTGCGTAGGCGTAATCAAGCGTTCAGTTGCAACCACAGTTTTGCAACAGCGTGCACCACGGCAATCGCGGCCCAATGGCGCCAACAAACTCGAAACCTTCGGTTCGAGGTTTCCCAAGACTTACTCGTTCAAAGGCGAGAAAGTTCGGGCATCTTCAAATACCTTAGAAAAACAACAAAATCGGTTGCCCCGATTGTGAACCAAGAGGAGGCAAACAAGGTTCTGAGATCCTAAGTCTTGCGCTTACCGCAGTGGTACATCATTCTAAAGTTACGCTACCATCTCAAGGACAAGATTCAAGCCTTGATGCGATGTTGGAGTCATTACTCGAAACCCTCTAAAGAGAAGAAGGTGGGAGCAAATGTAGTCTCTATAAGCGGATCAGTTCCGTTGGATTGGTTCCAAAGCGCCGATTGTGGAGGTAGGAATGAAGATGGTGAATGAGGATCCTCACGAACAGCGTGAGAAGGGGCTCGTACCACACGGCGACAAATGGAGAAATCCTTTGGGTCCACCACGACTTCTTTGGAAGGCGATCAATGGTGCATCCTCGGCCAAAAAAGTCAAGGGAAAAGGCAAACTATGCCATGCAGCTTACAATTCGAGGAAGGGCGATGAAGAAGTGGCGACTTTCGGTTTTACGAAGAAGAGCATGAGGTCTTTGCCACAGGGCGGACACGAATCTGACTACAAGTATCAGGAAAATCGAATCAAGCGAAGGCGGTATCCGAGGCGGGGGGTGGACCCCTCTCACTCGAGGCGAGAAAGGACAACGACAAGCAGTACCCAAAGAAAAATAGGCTGAAGCAAAGGAGAAGCAGTCTAGGTTGAAGCTCAACTCGGCGATCCGATTCAATCGCGGGTGTGAGGATAGGCCAGGAACATCGAGCTCTCCATACGCTTTGATGTCATGGCCCAATTGGCAAACATCGGCTAGAATAACTCTCTGAGTTGCTCCGATTGTCGAAGGGCAGGAAGCCTTACAAGAGGCTCTAGGCGATTCAAGTCCTCCTCAATTAAGCAGAGAGTCGGAAGAGTCATTAGATCACAACCTAACGTGAAACACTTCCCTGCATTACTTTTACAAAGGAGGATATGCGGTGAGGGATTCAAACACGATAGGCGCTATACTTCCGCAGGGTATATTGGCTCGGTGAAGTTAGCAGGATCCAAGTCGATCCGGGTTCGGCTGTGAGCATCATGCCCTAGCCTCATGTATCACCTTGGAATCCCTGCCAAAGCGGCATCGAACCGGTGATCTGGTTTAACACCGGTGGTCTCGGCCTTTGGTAAAATCTGGATAAAGTACCAAATGGGGGACTTAAAGTCAGAAGTCACTGCTATATGATTGTTGAGACTTCCTATAACTTATTGTTGGGTGACCTTGGATCCGCGGTAGCGTTATAGTCCCATCTACTCTTCATCGATGTCTCAAATATGTAGACACAAATAATGAGGTCAAGGCGGTGGTCGCGGACAAACAACGTTTAAGGGGATGGAGAATTATTTTCTTGATTCTCTCCTCTACGGTAATGAGTCAATAAGCGAATCATCGACCCAAGGCACGGACAACGGTGAAGAAGGCGTCTGGCAGAGACTGGTTATGTTCGCGAGGAAAGTTGGTTTGTTATTCATTGCTCTGTTTAAACTTCGTTATGCAACCGTTGGCCTACAACAAAATTCAAACAAAGAAATGCCTTTATTTTAGGCGTACAATGAAAGCGAAAATTACAACTTTCTTCCTTTTGTGAACAAACACGAGGATCTCTATTTTCGGGATCACCGGCTTGCGTGGAGTTCTTTGCTGTCGCGGGGACTTTTATTAGATAGTTGACCACGGCGCAATTCGATCTGGTGTAAGCGGGTTACGGAACTTCTGAGGCGTAGAGGGCTCGTTTCACGAAGGAAGCGAAGCGCTGAGGATCACACTCACGAAGGAGAGGATGCGCTGCGGGGATCACACTCACGAAGGAGAGGATGGCCGGGCGGGTGAATCTACAAGGAGAAATCCGCGCTATCCACGAGATTAAGGCGAAGCTTAACCTAGAGGGTATCGTAGTTCGACCGAGTTCAATTACCTTCCGCTTATAGATCGGCGTCATTTGGACTTGAGCTCGCCGATGCTCGGAACCGTGCGTCGTAGATCTCGCGAGGGCTCTTCAGAAATCCGCCAAAATCCAAGAAAAATCCCTCGTCCGAAGTCCGAGAAAAATCCAAGTCCCCAGCAGCTTCAAGACCCCCTATTTATACAAAAGGGGGTGTAGCAGCGACCAAGTGGCTCGGCCACTTGGTAGAGCACCTCGGCCAAGTTGGTAGAGGTGGCTCGACCAAGTGGCCGAGCCTCCTCGGCCACTTGGTAGAGCACCTCGGCCAAGTTGGTAGAGGTGGCTCGACCAAAGTGGCCTCCTCGGCCACTTGGTAGAGCACCTCGGCCACTGGTAGAGCACCTCGACCAAGTTGGCGAGGTGGCTCGACAAAGTGGCGGCCACCTAACCACTTGGTAGAGGTGCTTGTCCTGGCTCGCGTCGTCTCGGCGTGGTTTTCGTCGACTCTTTGGGTCTTCGTCGACTCTTCGGTCTTCGGGCTTAGTTTTGCTCGGTGATGTTGCCGTTGTGTTTGAGTCCGTACCCGATCAACTTTACGGGCTCAAGCGGCTCGTTTGCATCGGCCGGACTAAGTGCGGTTGATCGATCTCGTCGGCGTTTGAGTTTAGTCAACTTCGCCTCGTTGAGCCGTCGTCGGGTTTTCTCCGCGACCGTCGTTTCGCTGGCACAAATGCCTTCGCCGACTCACTTCATGGGTTCGTCAGCTTCGCTTTATCGTTTTGCGGCGTAATCGCGTCGGCGGCGTTAAGTGCGCCGTCCGGATGGATCGTCGGTCACCAACCCACCATTTACGAGTCTTGTTGAGATGCGATAAGCAATTTTTAGCGCCTCTGATACCCCTCCAAAGCGTCTGGTCGATTCTTGATAGTGCAGGATGCTTTGGACATGATAACCTTTCACTCTTTTAGTTGGCGTGATAGGACTTCACGAATGACCTTGGCGTTTGATCTCTCATCTCCCTTGATCTTTCCGGTGCTTTGTAGGATTCGAAAGCATTCACAGTCTTGCATTTTTGTCGACCGTTGTCGAGATCTTGACCCGAAGTCGGTAGATAAATTTCTTTTGAGATTGGCTCGATATTTAATTCCTCCAATCCTCTCGGGTTCTCGGTGCTTTGTAGGATACCGGGGGTGTTACGGTCTTTGCATTTATTGCTTGACCATTGTTGGAGTTTCAAGCTGTAGCTACTTAAGTTTCCTTCTGTCGACTTCGTGTTGGTGAATTGTCGTCCAATTGACCATCGAGATTCGTCCGGGAGAATCCTTAGGCGTGACCGTTAGCTGGCGTCGAACTACATGTATTTTAGCCTTCAATTGGCGAGTGCAGCGCGTTGACCGGCGTCGCGATCTTGCGTGGATCTCAACCGTTGATCGGTGAATCGCCGGCTGACAGTGGCGTTGGTTGGCGTCGCTCTTGTATTACTCCTGTCAGTACAATTGTCCTGATGGGAGGAATTCTTTTGGGGTTTATTCCAATTCGGTTGTTATTTGGTTGGCCTTCTTGTGGCGGCATGAATCGGCATTGTCTGGTGGGAGGAATTCTTTCAAGGTTTGAGCAGCTGTCGGCAACATAAGCCTTGTCGAGAGTCGTTAATTTATCCCTCTTTGAGGTTCCACAGTGGGAGGAAGTTGAGGGTTATCGAGTTATCCTTAAGAATATGGTAATATTCTCCGGGAACTTCGTTAAGAATTAGGAACTTCGTAATCCTATTTGGCATGGGAGAATATCACGGAAGATTGAGTGCGCCGAGCCACATTCTTGACGGTTTAGCGGATGCTTGCGTTATTCTTGGACTCGAAGTTCAAATCACGTGAGGCGGTGCATCATTGGAGACTTACATTCTTTGAAGCTTCATCTTCGTGGGACATTTTTGTCTTGTGCGGCTCTTTGGAAGCGAGGATAGTAGGGCTCGAGCAGGAACTTCAAGCGGCGAGGGAGCGATGCGTCTGAAGGCTGCGAAGATAACAAAGAAAAGACTCCGCGGTCGTGCGAGAAATTTGAACTCGAAGCGGCCGGTTGACATCAAGAAGAGGCTGCGGAGGCCCTTAATGGCGTGAGGAGACTTTGGTGAACCGGGGAGTCTTCAACAAGCTTTCCTCAATAAAGTATCGAGTTAAAGGCGACAAATTTCTTTGTCACAAGTTTGCCGTTTAGAAAACTTGTGTAACATATTCGACCTCTTTTGTGCTCTATTATGATTCTTTTATTTAAATCGAAATAATTAACCATAATACTTATAGGATTTTGGCAAACCCTCGACCATCAGCAGTTTGATTAGCCTTTACCAACTACCGTTTGAATTGGGCTAGCGTCGCGGATTATCTGGATCCGTTCCGCGCGTGGCGTTGTCTTTGGAAGAATGAAACTCTTCTAGACTTGTTGCTATGATATTGAATACATAGGCTTGGTACTCTTTTAGAGCGCCCGACATGCGTGTTAGCGTAGACTCATCCTTTCTTAGGCCGGGATGAAATGCCCGAATCAAACTCGGTGTCTTCTTCAATCGGAAAAAGACTAAGCCGACAGCGTGTGGCGTCGACTTTAGGGTTATTGGCCGACCGACCTTCAGCGGTTTGATTAGCCTTTACCAACTACCGTTTGAGTTGGGCTAAGCGTGTAGATTGTCTAAATCCGTTCTACACACAGCGTTGTGCTAAAGAATGAAACTCTCTTAGACTTCTTGCTCTGACGTTGAATCGTGAAGCCGTCTTTTCAGGAAGACTAACACGGCAGCGCGTGTGGCGTCGGCTTTATCCCTTCTTAGGCCGGGATAAAATACCCGAGTCGAACTCGGTGTCTTCTTCAATCGGAGAAAGACTAAGCCGACAGCGTGTGGCGTTGGCTTTATCCCTTCTTAGGCCGGGATAAAATACCCCAAGGCGAACCTTGGTGTCTTCTTCAATTGGAAAAAGACTAAGCAAACGATGTGAAGCGTTGGCTTTATCCTTCTTAGGCGGGATAAAATACCCCAAGGCGAACCTTGGTGTCTTCTTCAATGGAAAAAGACTAAGCAAACAGCGTGTGAAGCGTTGGCTTTATCCCTTCTTAGGCTTAGGATAAAATACCCCAAGATGAATCTTGGCCTTCTTTGTGGGAGAAGGATTGAGCAGGAATAAGATTGATTGAGGTGGGAAAGGAAGAATGTATTCTATTTCAGAAGGTGGAAGGAAGGAGGATCTTGTCTCCTATCTCAGGGTAAAGGATGAACAAAGAGGAAGGTTTTGTGTCCTATCTCTTGAAAGTGGAGAGGAAGGTTTTGTGTCCTATCTCCGGTGCTCCGCAATTTGAAATAAGAGAGGAAGGTTTTGTATCCTATCTCTTATTGATGGAGAGGAAGGAGGATCTTGTCTCTATCTCAGGATCTTGGAAAGGAAGGATTTTGTCACATTTCAGTGGGAGAACTAAAATGGGATCTCCATTTTGAGACTCTTGAAAGATGAGACTAAGAGTGGGATCTCCACTCCGAGAATCTAAGACAAGAGAGGAAGAATGTATTCTATCTCTAGGTGAAGGTGGGAAAGGAAGAATGTATTCTATTTCAGATGAGAAACTAAGGCGGGGTCTCCACTCAGAATCTTTGGAAGAGTACGGATAGCTTTGGCTTTTGTAGGATTGCTAACGAGAATTTGAAAGTGGACCTCTGGTTAGTGGAGGGAATCGAGAGGATTTTCTTGGTGGTTGGACCAGAGAGGTTTTTAGTGGGCCCACCGTCAATGAATTTGATCGGTGAGAGAATTTTGGAGGAAAACACAATAACTTAGGGTTATCCTCATGACAATGAGTGAGATATTCTCTGAGGAACTTTCCATTTATCGGCATTAATTGTCGGTAAATTGTGTGATAAAGGCGATATGCAGATTTGAATAGGCGTGTCTATTATGAGCAGTCCTTCCCATTGGGTTCAATTTACCTTTCTTTTTAGAGGTGAGGATTATCGGCGTCTAGCGGCAGGGCGAGATCTCCCTCCTTAAAGGTTCTCTGTCGAACTTTCTTGTTGAAAGCCCTCGACATCCTAGCTTGATAGAACTCAATGCATTGTTGAGCCTCGAGCTTCTCATCTAACATCTCAAGCTCTTGAGGCGTTTTGATGTTGTTCTTGGTCGTCATCTCATTTGCAGAAGTGGCCCGAGTCCGGATTTCCAGCGGAGAATTGCTTCACGCAGTAAACCCGAGTGCGGGGTAGCTCTGTTGGCGTGCGTCTGGTTGTGCGATATGCCCGAGTGCTTCTCAGAGTTTATCATCGGTCTAAGCTTGTTATTCTTGACAAGCCGACAAAATCTTGATGATGCGTCTTGTTGAGCGCCTCGGCTAATCCATTTCTTCTTTGGATTATAGAGTGTCGACGAGACATCTTGTATCTTGAATTTTTAGCAAAACGATGAAGGAATTGGCGATAAATTGGGGACCGTTGTCATGCGATCGTCTTGGTACACCATGTCGATAGATGACATGGTGTTTGATGAATCGGCGGCGGTACTTCGCCTTGACCTCTTTTAGTGGGATTGCTTGACCCACTTGGAAAGTAGTCGGTGATCGCTAGAATAAACCGATCTCCTTTAGCGGCCGGAGGAAAAATGGGACCTAGCGTCCATTCCCCATGTCTCGAATGGCGGGATGTAGCCGAAGGATGCGGTTGCTCGGTGGTGATGCATATAATTGGCGTGAATTTGACCGCAGCGTGGCATTTCGGCGTGCTCGGCTGCGTCATTAATCATTGTGGGCCAAAAGTAGCCCATTCTCTGATTCGATCGTAGAGTTTGGGACCCGGTGGTGTGCACCACATTCACCCTCGTGTGCTTCGAAGGACCTCTTACGCCTCCTTGTTTGAAAGGCATCGGGTAAAGACCATCGTACCCGTGATATAGCATCACGGGTCTACGTATTAAGTAAAGAATCGGGAGCTCTTGGCGGATTGACTCTCTCTCCTTCCGTCTTCGGTAGAATACCGTGTAAGGCGTGTCGATGATAGGAAGCGCCAATCTCGGGGCTCCAACTTGGTTTGGGTTGCATGTACCTCTTTGGTAACCACCCCTTTGTCTTACGGTACCCCATCATATATTGAGTGCGAAGAGTTGGTGAGTCTGGCCGTAACTAATTGCTTTCGGTCGGGGGTTGTGCTAACGACCCATTGCGCCGCCCGATGCATCTGCGTGGCGTTTTGGGCGTGGGATATATTCGATGAAGAACTCTTGAATGAGTCCGCCATTTCAGCGGCTACGATGATAGGGGACGGATCGGGGTTCCTCGCCGTAGTCACCGGACCTGCTTAACTATCGGTTGTGAATCTCCATGCAGCGAGATATTGACCCCGGCTCCTTGGCGAAGCTAAGTCCGATAAGTAGCGTTGTATTGGCTCGTTATTGGAGCGAGGTTGGTGAGTGAATAAGCGGGGCATGACATGATTCAGGAAATCAAGACAACTCGACTCAGTGGAGATTTTAGAACATCGAGGGTACTTGCTACATTAGTGGCGAAGCTCGTCAAAGTACAATCGCCATATTTGTTGGTCGCGGCGTAGTGTTGACTTCTGGACTTCATCAGAAGATCATCATATAGCTCAGCTGCGTCCGTTGTCGGGTTGGCGGCCAAGAGATCGCAAATCGCTTGCCCTTTGGTGACCACGTTGTTTGAAGTGCGGTCGTATTGGGACAAGAGCAAGGCCCATTTAAGCCAGCCTTGACTCATTGAAGCGGTGGGTCATAAATATCGGACCGGTTCGTTAGAATAACATAAATCGTCTGTCAGGCTAAATAGTGTCGCATTTTGAATCGCGAACACTAATGCAAAACCTTGCTTCGACCATTGGATATCGAGACTTCGGCCAGACTAATGTTCGGCTCGGGTAATAGGCTGCTGTTAAGTGACGGCATTGTCGTCGTCTAGCGAGTAAAGTAACAGTGATCCGTTGCCTTGGCGTAGATCGAGGAGCGGTTTTCGGCTAGCGGTGCAACAAACGGGAGGTTTAGCGAGATCTGATTTGATCTCTTCAAGCGGCTTCGGCGGCGTCGTCCCAAATAAGCGACCGCCCTTCTTGTTCAACGGAGAGCGGTGGCACTTCGGATAGGTTCGATATGAACCGTCGGATGTCACATGTCGTCCTTGTAACCCCGAGTTCTCGGATTTCTCGGAGGTTGCAACTCTTGAATCGCCTTTACTTTGCTCGGGATCGACATGGATTCCTTTATCGGTGGCAACGAAGCCAAGGAACTTGCCACTAGACATCCCAAGGAAGGATTTGGCGGGGTTCATCTTTAGTTGATGAGTCGCATGAGCTCGAATACCGTTCTAAGATCTTTAATGTGATCTCCTCATCCGCGGCTTTTCACGACCAAATCGTCGGCGTAGCATTCAACCATTTTCGGAGATGATCACGGAAAATTTTAGTCATTGCTTCGCTGATATGTATGCGGTGTTCTTTAAGCCGAGCGGCATTACCGGTGTAGCAAAATATACCGATGGGTGTTACGAGCGTGTGTTTGGCATCATCGGGGTGCATCTTGATTTGATTATACCGAAAAGCCATCCATAAGGACATCCTCTCGAATCCACATGTATTGTCAACTATGGCGTCGGTGATTGGCGGAAATCATCCTTGGGCGGCGGCGTTTAGGTCTCTGTAGTCGACCGGATCCTAATCGAACCATTCTTCTTCATGGCCAGGGACTATATTAGCCACCAATCCGGATGTTGAATTTCCTCGATGAATCCGATTCTATGAGTTTCTTTGCCGTCTACGATCGCTGTAAGATTTGTGGGCCGAAACCGTCTTCGCGATTGCTTGGCGGGTTTGACATCCGCGTTGATGTTGGCGATGTGTATACGCCAGCGTAAATTCGAGTCTGGCATATCCTCGTAGCTCGAGGCAAATACATCGATATATTCCGATTAGAGGCGATCAACTCTTCCTTTTCTTCAGGGAAGAGTATTCTTGATGTTTATGAGCTTAGGATGCTCCTCATCACCCATATTAGCCTCGGCTACCTCGTCCTTAGTAGGGGGTTCTCTTTGTTCGAATCTATCCCCAAACTGCTCTCTGAGTTGATGGATCCATGGGTCTTCCCATGTTGGCATATCTTCATCACCCTCGATAGTAGCGGGATCGGCCGTAGCCATATTAGACATCAAAGCCTTGAAAGCTTCTCGGTGGTGTCGAGAATCCCAAACCGAAGAATCAGACGAATATCCATCTCCCTCGTCGGGTGGATTATTATCAATCGACCATGAGCATTCATCTTCAGGAGGATTAGTATCCCAATCCCGTCACGAATCGTAGTAATTATCAGGCTTCCCTTTTGGGACATATGCGGCTTTAGGAGGACTTCGAGGACCTGCGAAACATAGACCTTCTCCTTGTGTCAAGTTGGTACCCTTCTTCATGATACCCGGTGTCTGGACTATATCTGAATGTATTGAGGATAGGCTGTTATCATCTTCATCTTCTTCTAAGAAATGATTCGGCGTTGGAACAGCATCTCCTTTTAGTAAACCAAGTCTTTTCACTACTTGATCTTAGGTGGGATGGCGGCGTTGTCCCAAGGAATCTGGGCGCTTTAGGTGTAAAGCAAGATGGCCAGAGTTGGTAAGTGCAATTCGGTCGTTGTATAAACTGTCATTACATCATTCAAAGACAAAGGGTACTCTAAATCGTCATTTATTGATTCATCGGCAATTTGCCAATTACAATGTTCATCGGCGATTCTTCATCGTCAAGATTGATTACAAGGGGTACAATGTCATTCAAAACAAAACCACCACTATAATCAAGCGGAAGCCGGTATCGGCTTCTTCACGCTGTCCGTGCCTTGGGCCGATGATTGATTTAGGACTCATTACAGTAGAGGAGAGAATGGTAAAATAATTCTCTACCCCTTAAGCGGTTGTTTGTCGCGACCAGCGTCTTGACCTCATTATTAGGTGTCTACATATTTGAGACGATGAAGAGTAGATGGGACTATAGCGTTAGTGGATCCAAGGTCGACCAATGATAAGTTATAGGAAGTCTGCGTCAATCACATAGCGGTGACCTCGGACTTTAAGTCCCCATTTGGCACTATCCGGATTTTACCGGCCGAGACGTTGCGTTGTTAAAGGCGATGATCTGTTGGCCTTGACTTCATGGCGAGGGATTAAGGTGATACATAAAGGCGAGGGCATGATGCTCCGGTGGAACCGGATCGACTTGGATCCGGTTAACTTCACTAGAGCCAATATGCGGTGAAGTATAGCGGCCTATCGTGTTTGGAATCTCTCGATGCATATCCTCCTTTGTAAAAGTAATCGAGGGAAGTGCTTGGTTGCCAAGTTGCATTGTTGTCGCGATTCTTAGGAATCGGCTTAATCGAGTGAAAACACCTCGAGTCGACCGAGCTTTGTAGAGCTTCGGGTTTCCTTTGACAATCGAACCTTCGTGAGAGTTATTACGGCGGGATGTTAGCCGGTGGGCCATGGCGTCGAAATGGTATGGAGAGCCGATGTTCGGTCTATCCCTCCTGTCAGGCGATTGAATCGGGTGCCGGAGTTGAGCTTCACGGACACGGTGTTTCTCCTTTGCTTGTTGCTTTTTCTTTGGCGATCGTCTGTTGTTGCCCTTTCTGCCGCGAGTGAGAGGATTAAGTAGCCACCCGGCTCGGCGGCGTCTTGGCGTTTGGATCACGGGGTCTCAGGATATTTGTAGCGTATTAGGTGTCCTCCTTGTGGCAAAGACTTCATCATCCTTCTCTGGAATTCTTTGAGCGGCATGGCATAGTTTGTCTTTTCCTTAGACTTCCTTTTGGCCGAGGATGTAGTCCATTGATCGTCTTCGAGCAAGTCGGGATGGACCCAAAGGATTTCTCCGTTCTTTGTGGGTGTGCGATGCGAGCCCCTTCTCCGTTGCCGTGAGGATCTTCATTACCATCTTCATTCCTACCTTCTGGCGGCGTTGGTTGGAACCAATCAGAAGGCGATCCGAAGCTTATAGAGGCGCATTTGCTCCCACCTTCTTATCTTTAGGGGCTTTGGAGTAATGACTCCAACATCGATCAAGGCTTGAATCTTGTCCTTGAGATGGTAGCGAACTTTGTAGGATGGTGTACATACGTGGTAGCCACGGTACTTAGGATCCGTAACCTTGTTTGCCTCCTCTTGGTTTACAATTGGGGCAGCTGGATTTTGTTGTTTTCGAAGGTATTTGAAGATGCGGAACTTCCTCGTCCTTGAGCGAGTAAGTCTTGGAAACCTCGAGCGGATGGTTTCGATTACGAGTTTGTTGGCCATTGAGGCTGCGATTCTTTGTGGTGCGTTGTTGCGGCTGGCATTTGTGGTTGCGGTTCGAGCGTTTGATTAAGCGTCTCTGAGACTTTCTTTGGCGCTTTACCTTTGCGGGGACAAAGTTACGCTTATGAGTATCCACCATAGGTGACCTCTCTCCGCTTTCTTCCTTCGGGAATGCTTCGGCTTGCTCTCCGCGTATCCTTAAATCTTTCCGGGTCTCGGGCGGTGCGGTTCCATTGCTTCCAACCGTCCAATGGCGGGTTGCTATGACGGGTTTGGAGAATGAACTTCTCGTTATCGGTCTCGGCAATTCATTGCCTTATTTACGAACCTCTTGGCGAAGTTGTCCCTTTGTTTCCCGTCTTTCGTTTCTCGTCCAACAAAGAACCGATGGATACCTCGGTGTCATCGTCGAAGAAATTGGTGAAAACATGGCCTCCATATCATCGACTATTAGCGCTCCACGGTTTGAGGCGGTACCAATCGGCGGCTCATGAAGGAGTGCCAACGAATGACCCGAACCATCAGGGCTTCGTTAGGAATAACTCTAGATGAGACTTGAAGTAGATCAAGTCTTTGAGTGGGTGATCCCTTCAGTCAAATGGTAAAGTTGATGAGGTGAACTTTGGGATCTGAGATTGATTCCCTCCCTTGGGTAAGGACATGGTATACCGTCTTCTTTACCTCTTGGCCGAGGAAATCAAAGTATTGATTTTGCTCTCGAGGTCTTTATTTTCTCATTTTCCCCTATGTCTCCGAGGGTAAACTTGGGGAGGAATAGCGGTGTTATCGCTAGCGTTTTCTTGAAGCGGCATGATCATCTACGTTCGGCCTCCTTCTCTATCCGTGTAATTTATCTGTTAAGTTGACATTATTCGCGGCGACTTGACTTCATGGCGGTTCATTATCAGCGTGGATCTGTTGGTCATGCATTGCTCTCATCTGGCTGCATGGCGGTTCCATTCAAGCTTAAAGTTGTCCTTTTGCTTGGTTAGGGCCTCTTCAAGCATCACGGGACACTTGTTCAGCTGATCATGAGCGCCTGCGAGGTTGTCCTATCTTTGGAAATTGTATTATCGGAAGCCATCGGCGGGCCGACCAGACACTTCATCATCGAGTAATCCCTGCATGTTGCGATAATTGAATTAGATCTAACAGTCGGACCAATCGAGTCATTAGTTGCGATGCCGAAACGACGCGTGGCGTCCCTGCTGGTCATGTTGATGGTAACACTTTCGGCAATTCATGCATACGAGCCCATCTTTTCTTCGCGGGCGTCTTGACTTGGGTTGGGCATTGTCGTGCAGACTATCAAACGGCGCCTTCTCGAGTCGTTTTAGCGCGGTTGCACTCGATGCTTTGCCTTGATCGGTTTGAGCACAGCGGGGACATGTTTGGTTACAGGCGTTCCTCTTTGGGATTTTCGTACCCCGGCGATAGTACAACTTCGTCGGTATGAACACGGAGCAACCTATCGTGTGTTGGCCGCGACTTCGAGGGTAGCGTTGTCATCGTCGGATGAGGCGTCTCCTTACGAGAACAAATAGGCCTTTCATAAGTCACTTTCGCGCGCGATGCGCCCGAGTGTGAATCTTCGGCCGGCTCTCGGACCGATTGAAGCCGGTCGCGAACTATGCGGGTTTCTTCTTGTCTTTGTGGAGTACGACCCCTGTATTAGGAGTGACCGCGATTCCTTCGCGGACTGGCGATCCTTGGCGGTAAGCTTCTTTGGTGATGGCGAGTTAACTGCTTGGGAAGTCGAGACACGAATCTGGAGGTGACCGGCGTCAATCCACTTTGTTGAGGTGCTCCACGATTTGATTTGAGCACGGGGCGAGGAGTTGGCTGTTTGCGAAACTAGGCTTGGATGTTGGGTTAGTCGAAGTTGAAGCCTCGGCGGACTTGGCTTCAAGCTAGGCGATTGTCGGCGACTTCTTGGCGCCTCCCTCTCAACTCGGGCTTCTTTGCACTAAAGCCGTGCTTGCGTGAGGCGTGGCGCTTCCGGATCGTTCTGGCGTGGAGCGATTCGTTTGGCTTCCGGACCCATTGGTTCGTGCCGCGGCTGTAGGAATCGACTACGATCTGGACTTGACCTCACGAGTCAACTTGGATCTTAGATCGCCTCATAGCGGACCCCATCCATTGATTCTTTCGCTGGGCTAATTGTTTACGCCGGTGGCGGCGTCGCCTCGGCCGGAGCTCTCTTGGAGAGTCACGGCCGTTAAGCGAAATCGACCCTGCAAAGCGGGGTTGAAGGATTTGGCCATTGTTAGGGCGGAACCACGTTGTCTGCGGTCTTGGCGGTGGTGGTGGATTTTCGCCTCGCATACGAGAGCCGATCGGTCTTCCTTGCGGTGGAGACCATCTTGGACTTGAGGCTGGATCACGGGCGAGGAGAAGGTATTCCTCATACTTCTTGGTCGAACTTCGAACTTCGACCTCCTCGATGGCCGGGATCGGGATCGCGGTTGCGACCACCGGCGGCTTCTTTGTTGAAGCGTTGGCTCTGTAATCGCCCGGCTTGTTGGGGAAAGTTGGTTTGTTATTCATTACTCTGTTTAAGCTTCGTTATGCGGCCGTTGGCCTACAACAAAATTCAAACAAAGAAATGCCTTTATTTTAGGCGTGCAATGAAAGCGAAAATACAACTTTCTTCCTTTTGTGAACAAACACGAGGATCTCTATTTTAGGGATCACCGGCTTGCGTGGGTTCTTTGCACGTCGCAGGGACTTTTTATTAGATGGTTGACCACAGCCAATTAGATCACAGTGTAAGCGGGTTACGGAACTTCTGAGGCGTGGGGGCTCGTTTCACGAAGGAAGCGAAGCGCTGAGGATCCACACTCCGCGAAGGAGGTGCTGGCGGGGATCACACTCCGCGAAGGAAGGATCGGCCGAGGCGGTGAATCTACAAGGAGAAATCTGGCGCTATCCACGAGATTAAGGCGAAGCTTAACCTAGAGGGTATCGTAGTTGACCGAGTTCAATTACCTTCGCTTATAGATCGGCGTCCGGCTGGACAGGCTTCGCCCGATGCACCGGGCCGGTCAGTAAAACAGATCTGTGAGGGCTCTTAATCGCCAAAATCCAAGAAAAATCCCTGGGTAGAAGTCAGAAAATCCAAGTCCCCAGCTTCCAGACCCCCATTTATACAAAGGAGTGCTTGTGGCTGCGGCAGTGGCTCGGCCGCCCAGGCTCCCTCGAAGGTGGCGAGGCACCTCACCAGAGACCCGGCGGTGGCTCGGCAAAGTGAAAGCGAGCCTCCTGACCACTTGGTAGGGGTGGCTTCTTTAAAGTGGCCAGGAGCCTCCTCGGCTTGGCAGAGGCACCGGCTTGAGTTGGTAGGGTGGCTCGGCAAACAGAACCCTATAACCACTTGGCCAGGGTGCCCGTCGGCCTTTCCGTCGTCTCGGCGTGGTTTTCCGTCGACTCTTCGGTCTTCGACTCTTCGGTCTTCAGGGCTTAGTTTTGCTCGGTGATGTTGCCGTTGTGTTTGAGTCGTGCCGTCAACTGCAGGCTCAAGCGGCTCGTTTATCGGCGGACTAGTAAAGTGGTTGATCCGATCTCGTCGGCGTTTGAGTTTAGTCAACTTCGCCTCGTTGAGCCGTCGTCGGGTTTTCTCCACGACCGCGTCGTTTACGCTGGCACAAATGCGCCTGCGACTCACTTCATGGGTTGTCGACTTCGCTTTATCGTTTTCTTGGCGTAATCCCGTCGTGGCGTTAAGTGTAGCCGTCGGATGGATCGTCGGTCACCAACCCACCATTTCGAGTCTTGTTAGATCTTGATAAGCAATTTTAGCGCCTACGAGGTTATAGTGGTGGTTTTGTTTTAAATGACATTGTACCCTTGTAATCAATCTTGGCGATGAAGAATCGTCGGATGAACATTAATTGGCAAATGCAGATGAATCAATAAATGGCGATTTAGAGTATCCTTTGTCTTTGAATGTTGTGATGGCGGGTTTATACAACAATCGGAGTTACACCTACCAATTCGGTCATTTTGCTTTACACAAAAGCGGTTCGAGACTCCTTTGGGACAACACTTCGTCATCCGAAGATCAAGTGTTGAAAAAGACTTGGTTTCTACGGAAAAGGAGGATCCCAATCTTAGAATTATTTCTTAGAAGAAGATGAAGATGATAATGGGCCTATCCTCCACACATTGAGATATAGTCGAAACAGGTATCATGAAGAAGTGGGGTATAACTTGACACAAGGAAAAGGTCTATGTTTTGGGCGAGGTCCTCGAGTCCCTCAAAGCGGCTTATGTCCCAAGAGGCCGGGGATAACTACTATGCCTTTAGAAGGGATTGGGATCTGAATCCTCCTCGGAGGATGAATGCTGGTGATTGATAATAATCCACCCGATGAGGAGTGTGAAGCGATTAAAAATTCTCTGGCGAGGAGTCAGCACCTTAGTCGTTAAAGCTTGAAATGAGGCTTGCTCAAGAAGCCTCGACCTCAATCTGAGGTTATGCGTGAAGCGGAGTTCGAGCTTAACGACGAGGTCGCACAAGAAATGAAGTTCAGCGGTGATCACGGCGAAGTTAGCATATGCTTGATGGTGTAGGGCTCTGCTGATGGTTTGGCGAGGCTTCGCCCGCAGCGGTGGATTGGCGAGGCTGCGCCCACAGCGGTGGTTTGTGAGGCTGCGCCCTGAACGGGAGGCTTCGCCCACAGCGGTGGTTTGGCGAGGCTTCGCTGCTGATGGTTTGAGGCTGCGCCCACAGCGGTGGTTTGGCGAGGCTGCGCCCAACCGAGGCTGCGCCCACAGCGGTGGTTTGGCGAGGCTGCGCCCACATGAGCTCGCTCACAGCGGTGGTTTGGCGAGGCTGCGCCTGCGATGGTTTGAGCTGCGCCTACAGCGGTGGTTTGGCGAGGTTAAGCCTATAGCGAAGCTCTCCATTGAGCGAGGTTACTTTGTAGCGGCAAAGCTCTCCATTTAGTCGAGTTAAGCCTATAGCGTGAAGCTCTCCATTTAGTCGAGGTTAAGCCTATAGCGGCTCTTCATTGAGCGAGGTTACCAGGTAAGCTCTCCATTGAGCGAGGTTAGCTGTAGCGTGAAGCTCTCCATTTAGTCGAGGTTAAGCCTATAGCGTGAAGCTTTTCATTGACGAGGTTTGCACATGTAGCTCTCCATTTGATCGAGTTGCGTCTATAGCGTAGCTCTTCATTGAGCGAGGTTAAGCCAAGCGAAGCTCTCCATTCGGCGAGGTTAAGCGGCGTGAAACTCTCCATTGAGCGAGGTTACCTATAGCGAGCTCTCCATTCGAGCGAGTTCGCTATGGCGAAGCCCATTATCAAACGAAGTTCACCCAAGTAGCGAACCGTCATTCAATCAAAGTTCAGCGGTCAATGAAGAAGCTGGCTTCGTCATCGGCGAGCTTCGAGCTTCGCCATACGGCAAAGCCAGACCACGAAGGCCACGAGAGGCCACGGCGTACGTGGGTATGGATTATACCGACGCGAATTAACCCGTTCCCATGATTATAGCACACCCGGTTGTGTGTAGTTTGATATAAATAGTCTTGGGCGACTATTGGGAAAAGAGGCTTTGGAGAATTGAAGAATTAGACATTAGGCAGAGTTAGGAAACTTCATCGGCCTATCTCGGATCATCGGCATCCTTGTTACGATCGTCAGCGGGAAGCAATCGGCGTGAGCATCGAGGAAGCATCCTTTAATACCAAGAATCCACACAACAAAGAAGTCAAATCAACCTTCTCTTCTGCATGAGAGAGTGTGATTGTAATCCTTTTTCAAATTCAATCAATACAAACTTTTGATCCACAGAGGAGGCGGACATTCGTCGATTCTTGACTTGGGATTAGACACCAGCCTCGGAGAAGCATTCAAGGCTTTGATGTTAAATATGGCTTCAGTTGATCCGCTACTATTGAGGATGATGAAGATATGCCAACATGGGAAGACCCATGGATCCATCAACTCAAAGAGCGGTTTGGGGATAGATTGAACAAAGAACCACCCACTAGGGCGAAGTAGTCGAGGTTAATATGGGTGGCGAAGAGCATCCTAAGCTCATAAACATAAGCAATACTCTTCCCTCGGAGAGAAGGAAGAGTTGATCGCTAATCGGGGAGTATATCGATGTATTAGCACGGAATTACGAGGACATGCGGGACTTCGACCTAATGTGGCGACACATCGCCTCAACATCGGTGGATGTCAAACCGTCAAGCAACCGCAAAGGCGATTTAGATCCACAAATCTTGCCAATGTCGTTGAAGTGAAGAAACTCATAGAATCGGGATTCATCAAGGAAATTCAACACCCGGATTGGGTGGCGAATATAGTCGATCCGCGAAGAAGAATGGTTCGATTAAGTGCAGTAGCGACTACAGAGATCGGCATGCTTGCGAAGGATGACTTTCCTCTTCCAATCAGCGATGTCATAGTCGACAATCGTGTGGATTTGAAAGAATGTCATTCATGGATGGTTTCTCGGGTTACAATCGGATCAAGATGCACCCGATGATGCCAAACACCACGGCGTTGAATGCCCATCGGTATATATTGCTACGGTCATGCCGTTCGGCCTCAAAATCACGCCGCGTACCGGCGAGCAATGACTAAGATTTTCGGGATCATCTTGGGAAAAGCGGTCGAGTGCTACGTGAGCGACAGTGGTGTGAAAAGGCGTGACAAAGAAGATCACATCAAAATCTTAGAGCGGTATTCGAGCTCATGCGAACTCATAAGCTAAGATGAATCTGCCAAATCCTTCCTTGGGATGTCGGTGGCAAGTTCACCGGCCGTCGTCACCGACAAAGGAATCCATGTCGATCGACAAAGTGAAGGCGATTCAAGAGTTGCAACCTCAGAAATCTGAAGAACTTCGGGGGTTACAAGAGGCGATTAGCGTACATCCGGCGGTTCATATCGAACCTATCGGGAAGTGCCAACCATTTTCTAAGTTGAACAAGAAGGGCGTATCATTCATTTGGGATGACGATTGCCAAAAGGCATTTGAAGAGATTAAGTCGTATTTCTCTAAACCTCCTGTTCTTGTCACACCGCAGTCGGGAAAGCCATTCCTGATTTACATCAAGGCAGCGGACCACTCGTTGAGCTCCTTGCTTTCGCGCAAGGCGGCGGCAGCGGTCCGCGAGCGGCGATGTATTATCTGGCCGGACATTAGTGGTCGAGTCTCGATATCAATGGTTGAAGCGATTGCCTTGCATTAGTGTTCGCGATTGAGAAAATGCGGCACTATTTAGTCGGACGGCGATTTATGTTATCTCTAATGTAAATCGGTCGAATATTTATGACCAGTAGGCCTCAATGAGTTGGCATTTGGCAAAATGGGCCTTGCTCTTGTCCCAATATGACTTGCATTTCAAACAACAAAAGTCGATCAAAGGACAAGCGATTTGCGATCTCTTGGTTGTCAACGACGGGCCGGTTGAGCTATATGATGATCTTAGGATGAAGTTGAAGTCAACACTATCGCACCAACAAATATGGCGATTGTATTTTGTGAACTTCTCGGGCCACTAATGTGGCAAGTACCCGGATGTTCTAAAATCTCATTTGGAGTCGGAGTTGTCTTGATTTCCAGGAAATCATGTCATGCCGTGCTTATTCACTCAGAACCTTGTTCCAATAGCGTAGCGAATACAGCGTTACTTATCGGACTTAGCTTGGTAAGGGGAGTCGAATATCTCGAAGCATCTGGCGATTCTGGCCCGATAGTCGGTGATCGGTGGAGACTCTGAAGTCAATCGAGATCTAATTCCTTATCATCGGTAGCTTAATCGAAATGGCAAACTTCGTTGAAGAGTTCTTCATCGAATATATCAGCGCCTCCAAAAGCTTACAGCGGATGCCTTGGCGGCGTTAGGCGTGTCGTTAGCACAACCTTAGAGACCGAGCAACTAGTTACGGTCGGGACTCACCGACTCTTCGTACCAATATGATGAGGTACAAGAAAATGAAGGGTAGTTACCAAAGAGGTATATCTGACCCAAACTAAGTTGGAGCCGAGATTGGCTTTCCTATCATCGATTCGTCTTACATGGTATACGCGGAAGGCGTGAAGGAGAAGAGTCAATCCGTGAAGAGCCCCAAGATTCTTCGACACGAGACCCGGATGTTATATCGTAGGAGTGCGATGGCCTTTACTCGATGCCTCTCAAACAAAGAGAAGAGGTCGCCGGGGAAGCACGCGAAGGGAATGTGCCACCTGACACGGTCCTAAACTCTCGATCGAATGGGAGAATGGGCTACTTCGGCAAGCAATGATTAATGGCCTTGATCGATGCATTTCGGAAATGCCGCGTGTCAAATTCCGCGAATTATATGCATCGGCCTCGGGCGGTTGCATCCTTGACCACATCACGGCCATTGAGACATGGGGAATGGGCGTCGTAGGTCCCATTTTCCTCCGTCGGTCAAAGCGTCGGTTTATTCTAGCGATCACGATTACTTCTCCAAGTGAAATGAAGCAATCCGTTAAAAGAAGTAAAGCGTGCGAGTCATTAAATTTATCAAACACCATGTCATCTGAGCCGCGGTGTTCCAAGGCGGATCGTGCATGACAGCGGTCCCCGATTCATCGGCAATTCCTTCATCAAGTTTTGCGAAAATTCAAGATACAAGATGTCTCATCGACGGCTATAATCCGGTAGCAAATGGATTAGGCGTAAAACAAGACGATTATCAAGATTTTATCGAAGCTTGTGAAGAATAACAAGCGAGACTGGGACGATAAACTCGAAGAAGCACTACGGGCATATCGCACAACCGTCGCATACATGGCTGGGCGACCGTACTCTACGGTTTCTGGGTGTGAAGCGGTTCTCCGTTGAAATCGGTTCCGTCGCCGCGCCAGCCCTTTCAGCGGAGATGGCGACCGAAGAACAACATCAAAAACGTCTCGAAGAGCTTGAGATGCTAGATGAGAAGCGCCTGGAGGCTCAACAATGCATTGAGTTCTATCAAGCTAGGATGTCGAGGGCTTTCAACAAGAAAGTTCGACAAAGAACCTTTAAGGAGGAGATCTGTCCTCGCCCGGCAAGGCGATAATTCTCAACTCAAAAGAAAGGTAAATTGAACCCAAATGGGAAGGACCATTTATAATAGACAGTCTATTCAAGCGGTGCATATCGCCTTATCACCTGAGAATGGCGGCCAGGCAATTAATCTTAGATAAATGGGAAGTTCTGAAGAAATACTACCCTTAGTATCTTGGGATAACCCGTTCGGCCGGAAGTTCCTCAGGGATGTTTCCCCACTTTTCGTGAGGATAACCCTAGATTTGTCCTCCATCATAATTTCCCCACCGATCAAATTCCTTGGCGGTAGGTCTATAAATTTTACGGTACACCGGCAAAATCCCTCTCGATTCCTTCCACGAGCGAGAGGTCCACTCAAATTACAGTTGCAATCCTACAAAGCGAAAACTATCCATACCCTTCCAAGATTCTCGGTGGAGACCCACTCTTAGTTTCTCATCGGGAAATAGAATACATTCTTCCTTTCCCACATTCACCTGGAGATAGGACTCATCCTTCCTCTTCAGAAGCAAGAGATAGAATACATTCTTCCTCTCTTGTCTTAGATTCTCAGTGGAGATCCCTCTTAGTTTAGATCTTTCAGTTCTCGAAATGGAGATCCCATTTTAGTCTCTTTCCTTTGGAAGCGGGACAAAAATCCTTCCTTTCCAACACACGGAGATAGGAGACAAGATCCTCCTTCCTCTCCATCAACAAGAGATAGGATACAAAACCTTCCTCTCTTGTTCGTCCAACACCCGGAGATAGGAGACAAGATCCTCCTTCCTCTCCACCTTTGGGAAATAGAATACATTCTTCCTTTCCTCAATCAATCTTATGCCGGTTTAGTCATTCTCCGGTCAAAAGAAGACACCAAGGTTAGATCTTGGGGCATTTTATCGAAGCCTAAGAAGGGATAAAGCCAACGCCTCACCGCAGCGTTGCGGTTTAGTCTTTCGATTGAAGAAGACACCAGAGTTCATCTTGGGGCATTCTATCCGAAGCCTAAGAAGGGATAAAGCCAGCGCCTCACCGCAGCGTTGCGGTTTAGTCTTTTCAGATTGAAGAAGACACGAGTTTGATTAAGGGTATTTTATCCGAAGCCTAAGAAGGGATAAAGCCAGCGCCTCACCGCAGCGTTCTTAGGGTTAATCTTCCATAAATATGGGCCGAAGTCTACGTGTTCAATATCGTAGCAAAAAGTCTAGAAGAGTTTCATTCTTTTAGCACAGCGTTATGTGTAGAGCGGTTTAGATAATCTACATGCTAGCCAACTCAAGCGGTAGTTGGTAAAGGCTCATCAAACTGTTGAAGTGGGGTTGGCCAATAACCCTAAAGTCGGCGCTAACTGCAGCGTCGCCGGTTTAGTCTTTCGATTGAAGAAGACACGGAGTTTGATTAAGGGTATTTTATCCGAAGCCTAAGAAGGGGTAAAGCCGAGAAGGCCTAACAGCGTCGCCGGTTTAATCTTTTAGATTGAAGAAGACACGAATTTGATTACGGGGTATTTTATCGAAGCCTAAGAAGGGATAAAGCCAGCGCCTCACCGCAGCGTTCGGGTTAGCCTTCGTGAAAAAAGGCGAAGTCATTATTCAACATCGTAGCATTAAGTCTAAGAGAGTTTCATTCTTTTAGCACAGCGTTGTGTGTAGAGCGGTTTAGACAATTTACCGCTAGCCCAACTCAAGCGGTGGTTGGTAAAGGCTCATCAAACCCGTTGAAGGTGGGGTTGGCCAATAACCCTAAAGTCGGCGCCTAACAGCGTCGCCGGTTTAGTCTTTCCGATTGAAGAAGACACGAGTTTGATTCAGGGTATTTTATCGAGGCCTAAGAAGGGATAAAGCCAGCGCCTCACCGCAGCGTTGCGGTTTAGTCTTTTAGATTGAAGAAGACACGAGTTTGATTCAGGGTATTTTATCCGAAGCCTAAAAGGGGTAAAGCCAACACCTCACACGCGTTGCCGGTTTAGTCTTTCCGATTGAAGAAGACACGAGTTTGATTAAGGGTATTTCATCCCAAAGCCTAAGAAGGGATGAGTCTGGCGTAACCGCAGCGTTCTTAGATAGTCTTGCGGTAAAGTCACGAAACCTACATTATTCAACATCGTAGCATTAAGTCTAAGAGAGTTCCATTCTTTTAGCACAGCGTCGCGTCTGGAGCGGTTTAGACAATTTACCGCTAGCCAACTCAAGCGGTAGTTGGTAAAGGCTCATCAAACCCGTTGAAGGTGGGGGTTGGCGATAACCCTAAAGTCGGCGCCTAACAGCGTCGCGGTTTAGTCTTTCGATTGAAGAAGACACGGAGTTTGATTAAGGGTATTTTATCGAGGCCTAAGAAGGGATAAAGAAAGGCTACAGCGTCGCCGGTTTAGTCTTTCGATTGAAGAAGACACGAGTTTGATTACGGGGTATTTTATCCGAAGCCTAAAGGGGTAAAGCCAACACCTCTGCAGCGTTGCGGTTTAGTCTTTTAGATTGAAGAAGACACGAGTTTGATTAAGGGTATTTCATCCCAAAGCCTAAGAAGGGATGAGTCACAGCGTAGCGTTCTTAGAGATAATCTCTTGCGGTAAAAGTCTGAAGCCTACGTATTCAACATCGTAGCATTAAGTCTAAGAGAGTTTCATTCTTTTAGCACAGCGTCGCGTCTGGAGCGGATCGGATAATCCATGCGCTAGCCCAACTCAAGCGGTAGTTGGTAAAGGCTAATCAAACCCGTTGATGGTGAGGGTTTGATAAAAATCCTATAAGTATTATGGTTAATTATTTACGTGAAATAAAAGAATCATAATAAAGAAAAAAAAAGGAGGACATATTTGATTAATAAAAGATGAGATTACAAATCTTTAAACATCAAATTTATGGGAGCAATTTGTTATACTTTATCGATGAAAGTTCTTTGAAGTTAGTTTGAGCTTCGATACGAAGGACTCCTGCTGCTATTAAGGGCCTTGATCTCCTTCGAGGTCAACCGGCTTACGCCCGAGAGTTCAAATTTCGGGCATGGCCAAGAGTCTCTTCTTTGTTGGCCTTCGTCAGCTTTAAGATGATCTGGCTCTCATGTCACCGCTTGAAGTTCCTGTTCGAGCTCTACTATCCTCGCTTCTCCGGCTGACACAAGATCGAAAATGTCCCGGAAGATGAAGCTTGATGGCAATGATCTCAAATGATGCACTGGTCCGTTGCATTTGAACTTGAGTCGGTAATAACACAAGCATCCTGCCAAGATGTCAGGCGAGCCTCTGTCTCTGTCTCTATATGAGGGGAGCCCGACTGCCTCAAAATCTTGTAGACTTTGAAGCTTAACCTCCAAATGGTCGAAATCATCGGCAATGGCACAGGCAAACTCAATTTTCCAAATATTCTCGGGTCGCCTAATCCTACTCAATCGGGAACACAGTATAAAGCTGTTTCCTAATTAGTGAGAAGTTCAGGAAGAATATTTCCATAAAAAATATTCTTAGGGATAACTCGACCACCTCCGAATGGTTATATGAGGATAAACCAATTCTCAAAACTCCGATGAGCATGAGTATAAAGCGTGTTGGCCGACCAACCGTCATAACCGCCAGTTGAAGGTTGAGCGTCAAGAGAAATTTTTGGCCTTGAGACAGCGTCCTACCTTGAAAGGACTCCTCCCCTTTGTACCGTCTTTGATTAGTGCGTCATTTACGGGAAAGCCCATCGGTCCAGCGGTTTAGGCAGGAATAAATCGGGAAAAATTCCTCCCCTTGTGGATAATTGTACTCCAACAAGGAGTGATGCGATGCGGCGCCAACCAGCGTCGTCGTAGGAGAATTCAGCGATCAGCGGTTGGCGGATCCGTAGTGTGCGCCCGGTCAACCTGCGACTCGGCGATTGAAGGCTAAAATCCATATAGTTTGGCCAATCAGCGTCGCGACCAAGGATTCCCCGATCAGCGGAGGAATCTCGATGGTCAATGGATGACAATTCACCAATCTGATTAAATGATGGGAACTTAATTAGCTTCTGATTTGAAATTCCAACAACGGTCAAGCAATAAATGCGGCCTTGTAACACCCACAGGTATCCTACAAAGCGGAGAACACGAGAGGATTGGAGGAATTAAATCTGGAGCCAATCTCAAAAGAAATTCATCTATCGACTTACGGTCAAGATCTCGACAGCGGTCGGACAAAAATGCGATGCCGTCATACCTCCGGCAATCCTACAAAGCCTTTGGAAAGGCTGAAGGGAATGGAGAGATCAAACACCAAGGTCATTCACAAGTCCTATCACGCTAACTAAAGAGTGAAGGGCTCATCATGTCAAAGCATCCCGGACTCATCAAGAATGAGGCGAGGCGGCTTTGGAGGGTATCTGTGGCGTTAAAATTGCCTATAAGTCCCGAACATAGCTCGTAACGATGAGTTGATAATCGGCGAGCCATCCAATGGCGTAACGGCGAACCGCTGACGATACCGAAGTGACCGCGACGCAAACCCTCTCATCAAAGAGACCCTACGCAGAAGTTTTGGCGTCCCGCCAGCCTGCTAGCGGGCGGGGTCAAGGGGCGCCCTATATCCGGGCAGCCTCTAAAATTTTTAGAAGCTCTCCTTCGAACCGCCACCAATTCCCGGTCTTGGCGAACCGACATGCTAGGCGTTGGCGTCGTATGAAGCAGCGACGAGATGCCCAAGTCGGCGAGTCGGCGAAGCGCCTAAAGCAAGCCGATTGAGCTCAGAAAGTCGATCGGATCTGGACTCAAACACAACGGCGACATCACTAGAGAAAACTAAGCGGGAAGGCCGAGAAAGTCGGCGGAAAATGGCATAAAATGGCAGCGGCGGCAAACAAGATCTCGGCCAACTTGGCCAAGATGCCTCGGCCAAGTGGCGAGGTGGCTCGACGACATGGCGAGGTGGCTCGACCAACATGGTAGAGCCACCTCGACACAAGTGGCGTGGCTGGCACTATGGTAGAGCCACTTTGATGACCCGACACCCCTATTCTATAAATGGGGGTCTTCCTCGATTTCGAGGGGCTGGATTTTTGGGAACCTAGGATTTCTGGCGGGACTTTGGTCGGATTTTCGGATATTCTTGAAGAGTTCTCGCGAGATCTACGAGCCGTCGACGTACAGTTCCGAGCACCGGCGAGCACAAGTCCTTTCAACGTCAGATCTACAAATCGCGAGGTAAGCTAACCCGGTCGCTACGCATCGCCGTGATTTCTCCTAGTAGATCTCACCGCTCGTGATCCTCTCCTTCGTGAGTGTGATCCCGAAGGCGATCCTCTCGCCGTGAGTGTGATCCCCTCGGTAACCGTTTCCTTCGTGAAGCGAGCCTTCCGTCTGTAGTTCGAACCGGGTTTTCACGGATCGAATTGCGGTGGTCCGCAGACGAATAAAAGTCCGACACGGCGAAGAACCCACCTGGCGAGGATCCGTATAATAGAGATCCGGCGTTTGTTCGAGAAAAAGTTGTAATTTTCGTTTTCATTATGCGCCTTAAAATAAAGACATTTCTTTTGAATTTTGTTGTAGGCCAGCGAAGGCTAAGAATTCAACCACAATGAATAACAAAGCAACTTTCCTTGAATAGGCTCAACAAAGTCACCGTCCAAGAATATGGAGCTTCCACCTATCGGCGTGAAGCTCGAAGGGCAGTGACATATCAAGGTTGGTGTAGGGTGAGATATACCCTTGGGGAGGAACACGGAGGGATATCGGCGGGGAGAAGGCGGTGAGGGCTCCACGGGAAGAGATGAGTGGAAGTCCACTCATATGTTGGTGTATATCGGCTTCTCAATGCAGTAGTCCGACCAATTGCGACCACGGTAGATGGCCTTGGGAAGGTCGCGGGATGTGGGAGAAGGCAGGAGGACCTATGATGGGGTGGGGAATAACACGAGGTATTCAGTTGAAAAGGTGATCAGCTTCTGATCGAGAGAGAGGGCTGCAGGGTACTCTGGGCTGGGCGCTTGTGGGCTGGATCCACGATCACTTCGTCCCTAGCAAGTTCACGGGGACCACGAGTCTAAGGGCCTTGAGGCCTCTTTGAAAGGACCATGCTATTCCTCAGAGACTTGGCTCCATCATTTGGCGGAAGGGCGGCGATGCTACTAGCCAGACGAAGATTCCATCTCTAGAGGAGGCGTCGGCCATGATCTGAGGAAGAATCCGTATCGGGCTCTGAGCTAGAACAGTGGACTTCGGGGAGAAAGTCGGCAGGTGGTCTCAAACCAGTGCTCACTGGATTGGAGGAGACTAAGCGGTGCTTTAAGCTGCGGAGAAACGGGGCATCGAGGAAGATGTGCTCTAAGTCATCTAAGGAGAGGCGGGGTGGGCGTGGGCGGTGGAGGCCGTGGCCACGGCAAGTGGAAGCGGCGAGGTGGAAGAGGAGGCCATCGAGGCGAATCTGTCGGTGGCGAAGGAGGATGAAGCTGAGATGACTTTAAGGAGGATCGAGCTCTCTTGGCGGCGAAGGAAACGAAGCGATGAAGCGGCGTGTCAGGGTGCATCTGCTTTCTCTGGAGGAGACTATGCGATTCAGCTCTTGGCATACCCAAACAAAGGTATGAGCAGCGCACATGCCCTTACATCCATGGCGCCACTAGATCCCGAGAATGGATAATGGATTACGGAGCATCGGACATGTAGCAGCAATACCGGTGAGTTCTCGTCTTATACTCACGGCAAAGCGAGAGAGTATCAGTGCGGATGAGTACGGCCGGTACGTAGTCGGTAAAACCTTGTTAATTATGCGGAGTTACGTAACACTATCTTATGTTTTGCATGCTCCTTCATTTCTGTTAGCTTTGTTATCCATTAGTGCCATTATCCTTCAAGCTGAAATGTGTTGTTTCTTCGATATTCCTAAGGTGATCTTCGGAGAAGGGGCGAGGCGAAGACTTGGGATTGGCACATGGCGTGGCGGTACGTGGTACTGGACCGTGAAGGGATGGACTCGTGGCCGACATCTATGATTGAGAGGATGGGGCGGGGAGGCTGAGGTGTCTTGCTTGAGAGGATGAGTTGATGCTACATCATAAGCGGATGGGACATCATTCATTTAGTATTACGGGTAAAATATATCCAACCTTATTTGAGAAAGTAAATCAGCGAAGCTTGATTGTGATGCTTGTGAGTTTGGGAAGCTTACTAGAAGCTCTTATGTCGGTTCGGGTAATAGGAGTTCCTATAGTTTGAGGTGATACATTACGTATGGGGACCTTGTCCAATAAATTCTATAAGTGGATGCAAGTATTTTGTTACATTTATTGATTGTTTTCTAGAGTCACTTGGGTGTACGATGAAAAATAAGAATGATGTAGTTGGTTATTTCAAAGACTTTCATAGGCACATCGGACTCGGTATGGTGCGGTGATAAAGGTGTTGAGGTCGGATAATGGGAATGAGTACACCAGAGAATATTTGGAGAGTATCTGTCGACTCAAGGGATACAACACGGACTACATGCACATACACCCACTCAGAATGGGGTAGCGAGAGAGGAAGAATAGACATCTCCTAGAAGTTGCTAGGAGTATGATGATGGCAATGAATGTCCCAAAATATTGTGAGGACAAGCGGTTTGTGGTGCTCACTTAATCAATAGGATGCCTTGAGTGTATTGAAATGGAAATCTCGCGTGAGACGAAGGGAGACAGGGGGACCCTACCATTGAAGGTGTTTGGCGTGTGTGTTTTGTGAAGGACAACAGACCATCTGTTGAAGCTGGACCCAGTATGTGAAGTGTATGTTAAGTGGGATACTCGACACCTGAAAGGGTATGTCTGTTGGAGCCAGTGGAAAAAGGCGTTTGTCGGCATGGATGTGCGGTTTTGAGAGCTCGAGTCATACTACACATTGGGGTAATTTCACCCTTTGGAGACTCATGGGATCTTGGAGGTATGGCGAGAGAAAAGAGTGAGAGGTCAAGGGGTCAATCAATTTGGTCCCTTACTCGAGGAGGGAGGATGAAGACAAAGAGAAGGAGGATGAAGACGAGGAGGAGGAGGAGGAGACAAGGGGTGCTAAGCCTACAGCTCAGGGGGAGTTGCCTACAGCTCAGGGGGAGTTACCTACATACGGAAGGAGGGGGAAGCAGGCAGAAGTGCCTACAGTGTCAAAGGTGCCCTCACGGTCCAGTCTTGAGTCCCTCGTCGCTCTGCTCCAACTCTTGAGAAACCTACACCATCCTCCACTTGGGTGATATCATTCCTTCTCTTGCTACCCCTCTGCCCACACCGGTATCGTAAGGAGAACTACTACGATGTAATGGGGTAATCCTCTGGCAGATATGGTTGAGATCTTACTCAATTTGTTTTCTATTCTATCATATTCCCTTCACATGGAGCATTCATTGCATCATTAGATTGTTACTATACCTAACAATGGCGGTACGCTAGAAGGACCCAAAGTGGAAGGCGACCATGCATGAGGTGGGGCTCTCGAGAAGAACCACACATGGGAGTTGGTGACCTTGCCAGCGAGGGAAAAAGCGTGGGATGCAAATGAGTATTCTTGTGACGAGAATCGAAGAGGCGGGTTGAGCGCTATAAAAGCGGTGGCAAAGGGCGACGGACATACGGCATTGACTATGATGAGACTTTTGCACCGATGGCGAAGATGAGCCTTGTTAGGACCGATCTCTCATGATAAATAGTGGATGGAAACTACACCAACTAGGCGTGAAGAATCGTTTCTTCATGGGGATCTAGTGGAGGAGGTGTATATGGAGATACCACCGGATTTGCACGGGAGGGCAGTGGGTAAAGTCTGCGGTGAAGAAGTCTGTATGGGCTAAAGCGGTCTCCCGAGCATGGTTCGGCGAGGTTCGGAGGGCTATGATTGGTATGGGATACAAGCGGATCAATGCGACCATCTTGTGTTCTTCGAAGAAGTGGGGCCATATCACTATGCTTGCGGTGTATGTAGATGACATGATCATCACGGGGATGATGAGAAAGAGATTGCCCGACTCAAGGTGAGATTGAGCAAAAGAATTTGAAGTGAAGGATGCAGGTCGGCCGATACTTTCTCGGAATAGAGATAGCTCATGGAGCGGAGGGATTGTTCTCTCGGAGGAAGTATGCTGCTGGATCTTCTTGCGAGAGAGGAATGTTGGGGTGCAAACCTGCTACAACACCGATCGTCGAGAGGTTCAAGGCGATTGCTAAAGCGGAGAACCGGTTGATCGTGAGAGATATCGAGTGGTTGGTAGGTTGATCTATCGAGTCACACCGTCGGATATTTCATTTGCGGTGGCGTGGTGAGCGCTACATGCATGACAGGAAGGGTCATATGGATCTGATATATCGAGATCTGAAGTATCGAAGGGTGCCCTGGCAAAGAGGCGTGTCGGGGAGGAGTGACCATGTGAACATTGAGGGACTCTTGTGACTCAGTTGGGCTAGGCTACTTGGAGATGATAGGAGGTCTACCTCGAGTGCTGCATATTTATAGGAGGCAACTTAGTCTCTTGGAAAAGCAAGAAGCAATCTGTGGTGACAAGATCAACGGTGAAGCGATGAGCAATGGCCGTGGAGGTTCTTGGAGTTGATGTGGTGAAAAGCATCTTTGGTGGAGCTAAAGCTAGATCAAGGGGCCAAGATTAGATTGTGGTGCGACAACAAGTCGACTATCGTGTGCCAACAATCGGTCGCGACATAATGAGAACCAAGCACATCGAGATTGGCGGGTTCTTCATCAAAGAGAAGGCTGAGCAGTGGGCTCTTGGAGTTAGGCTATGTTCCAACTAAGGATCAGTATGACTTGACTAAGGACTTAGCTCAGTGGAGCCTAGCTAGAGGTGTGACAAGATGGGCTTAATAGATATCTTTCGCCCATCTTGAGGAGGAGTGTTGAGAGTTATTTCTTTATGTTAGATAGGAATAGACCTCTTTTATTTAGTCCCACATCGGATAGAGTAGAAGAATGAGACCACTCCTCTTGTATATATAGACCCCAATACTAATGAATAAAATTGCACATTTCTCTTGATTTGCTCTGTTTCTAACAGTCACCGTCATCAGATAGAGTAGGAGGAGGAGAGAGAGATTTTCCCTCAACGTGATCGAGCATTTGATAGGCTCGAAGAAAAGGCTTGAAACGAGTTTTCCATAGGAGGTAGTTCGTGTTATTGAGGCGAACTCCAATTGAAGGTAGAGTTGAAGAGAGCAAAGGATTTGTAAGGGAGGGTGAGGACAATGAAGCTGCCATTAATGGGAGGAAGACATGATTTATTTATTATTATTTTTTTTTGAGGAAGAGGAGGTCGTGAGACTTTTATGGCTCTGATACCATAAAATAGTTGATGACTCAAATGTTTTTATATACTTTTGCTGTGTACACAATGGCTTGATTTATAGCCAAGAATCAAAACAGTAATAGTAACAAACTATAACAAATCTAGCCTGTAGTGCTCCATTAAGAGATTTGGTGTTGACATTTGCTATCTTGTATCTTTGGAGATTTGGTGTTGACAATTGCTATCTTTGGAGATTTGGTGTTGACTGAGTCTGATTTTGTTAATAGGTAGTATGACTGATATCACGAAATCACAACTCCAAGAGATGGCATTAGGCCTTGAGGGATCAAATCATCCCTTTATTTGGGTGGTGAAGGCGGATAACGAAGACTGGATGCCTCAAGGATTTGTGGAGCGAGTCGAAGGAAAAGGTCTAATCATAAGAGGATGGGCACCACAGGTAGTGATAGTGAACCATGGTTCGATTGGAGGCTTTATGACACATTGTGGATGGAATTCGATTATGGAGGGAATTAGTAGGCTTGCTATTCGTCACTTGGCCTATCTTCGGCGAACAATTCAACAACGAGAGACTAATTGTCGATGTGTTCAAAATTGGGATTGAGATACGAATGAAAGTATTCGCCGCTAAAATTGAAGAGAGAGAGAGGTTATTGAGGCGGTGAGGGTTGATAAAGCCATAAACGAGTTAATGGGCAATGGAATGAGGCGGAGGAGAGGAGAAGGACGGCGATGAAGCTCAAAGAGATGGCAAAGAGAGCAGCAGTGGATCATCTTATAATGATTTGGATAATTTGATTGTAGAGCTAACGGAGAGGAAGAATGCAAGAGAGTGAATGAAGATAAGTCTATTTGTTGTGCAATTAATGTTTTTTTTATCTTGTATTTCAATTACTTTTGGACATTATATGATGACTATTTGCTTGATAAAGCATTTGGTTGCATGTGAATATCAATATTTGAGCATTCATATCGATGCAAATGGTGGGGCATGATCTGGTTATGTGATAGAGACCTGGCTTTAGGGTGATTTATGTATACTGAGTAAATGAGATGGAAATATCCTCCACATTTGATGGATAGAATTTTATTGTGTGTCGGTGGTTATTTGATTCATTCGTGCAATCAAGCCATATACAGTAGGATGATAGATGTTACAACTTACAATTCCTCATGGTTGTTTGGTTGGCAGGAAATAAAGTTGCTGCAATAAATGTTATAGTAAGATTTTTATTTTCATTGATAGGTAAGTGGCAAGTTAGTTGGGAGAGATAACTGGATTTGCATTTTACATGTAAACTTTGGCCTTTTGATACTTTGATGTGAGAAAGGACAATAATGAGTCCCTCAATAGTAGCTCTCAATATTAGATTTCCATCATACAAAACAATAGGCCATAACTTGTAAACTCAAGAACCACTAGATACAATCTCGAATTTTCTTTCTTCTTCTTTTGTTTTCCTTAAGTTTTTGTTTGGATAGATTTCATAAAATCCCCCTATCATAAAATCCCAACCACGTTTTGGGACTTTTGCACACAACTCCCGTGAATTTTTATAAACTATGGAAGTTCCCTGAACTTTCAAAATTGTTTTTAAACCTCCTAACCTATTGGGAAATTTCATAAACGACATTAATAAATTGAGTAATGCATTGAATTATAACAAATTAAAACTTGACGAAAAATTTGGATGAAGAGCATACATATAGGAGAAAAAGATTGATCAAGCAGGACACAGTTTTATACCTTTTACTCTCCACGTGTGCGTCATTTATGAGATTTTTTCAATACTTTAAGAGGGATGCGGGGTTTTCTGTGATTTGTAATTTTATTCTGGTGATTTGTAATTTTATTCTGGGGTTTATAAAGTTTAGGGGTAAACCCCAAAAGTTCATTGAAATTTTGTGAAATCTGTCCTTTGTCTGCTACGTGGTGACTGGTGAATCGGTGATGGTGGATTTTGGATAAAATTAAAGTTGTGATAAACTCTAAATAGAATTGGTTCTTATGACATCGACTCATAACATTATCAATCTACTCAAAGAAAAGTTTTATTTTCTCGTCTCTTTTCAAATTTTTTTGGGGTCCCTTGCATCTTTTTTCTTAAAAAACTCCATATTCTACTCTTAAATACCTGCGATAATTCAAAGGCAATTAGCACCTAAATACATTGTTTCGCTAGCATGTATATATGTACCCTTAAATTTTAAAATTGACACTTTAATAACTTCGAAATGCAAATATGAGAATATTATCGAAAATTCTTATGTAACATCCACATGATTAAAACCTTGTATACCATAATTTTTGTAGAATTTACTATCAAAACCTGCCCGAGTTCATTTTAAACTTATCCCAATCCACTTTTAAAATATAATTATGATAGGTAATAGCAAACTCAATAAATACAAAGAGTTGAAATATTTTAAAATTAGTAATATCACATGAGAATTAGGAACATTCTCACATTTGAATATAAACAGAAGTTACTGAGGTACCAACTTTAAAAACTTGAGGATGCACATATGTTACAGTGTTGCCTATGGGAAACCGTAAGACAAATAATCCTTACGTCAGCAATGACGGCTATGAAAGATGTAACATTTTCAGCGCCTACTCCTAGCCTGTACATATAACTGAGCCCTCCTCACTTTATCTTCACGCTCGAAGTTACATAGACTGTTTGAGAGATTGTGTCTTCTTCGTTGCTCTCAAATCTTTCATATTTTTTTTCTTTCCTAGACTTTTTTGATGGGCTCCAAAGCTCGCGCCCTTCACATCCTCTTCTTTCCCCTCATGGCCCCGGGCCATATGCTTCCCATGGTCGATATGGTGAAGCTCTTCGCAGCCCGTGGGGTGAAGGCCGCCATCCTCACCACCCCTGGCAATGTTCCTCAAATCCAACCATCCATTGATCGTGCCAACGAGTCTGGATACTGTTATCCTATCGAGATTCTCCTTGTTCCGTTCCCTTATGTGGATGGTCTACCTAAAGGGTGCGAAAACCTATCCTCCGTTCCACAGGACTTAAATTTTCAGTTCGTTACATGTTACGAGGGCCTACGCGAGCCATTTGGTAATATCCTCAAACAAACCCTTCCCGATTGTGTGGTGACTGATATGTTCTTCCCGTGGACCGCAGATGTGGCGGAGGAGCACGGGATACCAAGGCTCCTCTTTCACGGGTCAAATTTCTTTTCCCAATGTGTCACCGATAGCATTGTGAAGAGTAAGATTCTTGAGAGTCTATCGCTCGACGAGGAGTCTTTTGTCGTCCCTGGCCTCCCGCATAACATCATATTGCGTAGGCCTATGGTACCTGATTTTAGCAAATGGGCGCCACTCTTTGCTGAGTTATTCCAAAAGGTTAAAGAGTGCGAACCGAAGAATTATGGCACGGTGATGAACACTTTCTACGAGTTGGAGCCAGACTATGCTGACTATTATCGGAACGTGATGGGTGTAAAAGCTTGGACCATAGGGCCTTTATCTCTATGCAACAAGGATATCATCGACAAGTCTATAAGGGGAAAAGAGACATCAAGAGACTTTGAGTTTTGCTTAAAATGGCTCGATAGCAAAAAATCACGTTCCGTAATTTACGTTTGTTTTGGGAGTCTGACCGATTTCACAACATCACAACTTCAAGAGATAGCATTAGGGCTTGAGAGATCAAACCATCCATTTGTTTGGGTGGTGAGGATGAATAACAAAGAATGGATGCCTCAGGGATTCGAGGAGCGAGTTGAAGGAAAAGGTCTAATTATTAAAGGATGGGCTCCACAGATATTGATACTGAACCATAGATCAATTGGAGGCTACATGACACACTGTGGTTGGAATTCGACTCTGGAGGGAATTAGCATGGGCTTGCCATTCATTACATGGCCTATATTTGCCGAACAATTCTACAACCAAAGGCTAATTGTCGACGTGCTTAAAATTGGGGTTGAAATTGGAATGAAAGCATTTGCACAAAAAACTGAAGAGAGAGAGGTTATAGAGGCGGCGAGGGTTGAGAGAGCGATCAATGAGTTGATGGGCGACGGAGATCAGGAGGCGGAAGAGAGGAGGATGAGAGCGTCGAAGCTCGGAGAGATGGCAAAGAAGGCAGTGGAGAAGGGTGGATCGTCTTACAATCATCTGGATAATTTGATTGCGGAACTAATTGAGAGGAGGACTGCGAATTAGTGATTGCCTTTTGAGCCTAAAATATGTTTCATTTACCTTGTATTTCAAAAGTTCCATGGACTAATAGTTCAAAGAAAGCATTTAAGCACGCTGGATGTTCTGATAAAATTTGTGTATTTCATAATCTGATTGTATTACCATTTATCAAAATCTAATAGATAAAAAGAATGTTGGGTATTATTTTTTAGGGAGATAATTTGGATAAGGTTGTTGAAAAGTGAGGCTAGCATTTGAGATCACAAATACTAGATTGCAACAATAGACACATGAGAGATATCAGACTACAGTTGAGGAGAATACAACTGTGAACGTGTGGGGGCCACGTTCCCTGCCCAAAGGAACGTGGGCGTGTGGGGGCCACCCACACGCATTTTCCCGCGGTTCATTCTGCAGCGCGACACAGAAAGAAAAAAAATAATAATAAAATAAAAAGAAAGTTTTTTCGTCTTTCCCTATAAATAGGGAATTAAAACCTAGGGTTATAAGTGGTTGAGTTTGTGGGAGAAAAAGATAGGGTTTTGGCGGTTGTAGAGAAAAGAAAGAAATTTGGAGATTCTACAGAGAGAGGCCAATTTCTTTGGGTAAAATCAAGTTTTATCTTTGGGACGAGCTTGTGAATTGTCTGAGTCGTCGGTGTTCTTCTTCATAGTCGAATCTCCCTCACCCCTCCAGTGGGCGTAGGCAATTTTCGAACCACGTAAATCTCGTGGTTCTTCGCTTTTACTTTGGTATTCTATTGTTTAGGTCCCTCGATTCAAATTCTAATACCGTTGAGAGGAAGAGTAGATATCTCACTTTGTTGGGATATTTTACTTTCTATTCTTGTTTCGCCGTGAGGCGGGAATATAAATCGGAGCCTTCTCTCAAGTGATATCACTTTCAAGCGGCGCGGACTCGCGATCCCAACAATTGGTATCGGTACATTATTGATTGGAAGTGGTGTAACTTACGGTTTGAGGTGGTGCTCGGTAATTTACGAGAAGCGGATTTATTAATACAAACGGAGAATGACGCCTACCAAGAATCGGCCAAAGTGGGAAAATTCGAGATTGAAAAGTTCAATGGGAAGAATGATTTTTCCTATTGGAGGATGCGATGAAAACACCGATTTCGCAAAAATTGCACAAGGCTTTACCGGAAAAGAGAAGAAGCACAAGGATATGTCCGATGAGGATTGGGAGGAGCTGGATCACGGAAGCAGTCGATTATCCTTTGCCTTGAAAGGGATGTAGCTTTCTTGGTAGATGGAGAGGAAACGATCAGAAGCGCGGTCGGTTAGAAAGTACCTTCATGACGAAGAGTCTAATGAACCGGATCTATTTAAAATCCAAATTGTATACTTGCAAGATGGAGGAGGGCTCATCAATCCGGGAATACATCAACAAGTTTGATAGGATCGTGATCGGACTTGAAAGACATAGATGTGAAAGTTGTAGATGAGGATCAGCGCTTCTACTACTCGCCAAGTCTTATGAGAACTCGTGCAAACACCGATGCTTGTAGGAGACAATTTGAAGATGGATGAGACTAGAATGGCGCTTCTAGCGGATGACCTTCGGAAGATTGCAACCAGTGACATGACTACTGGTGGTAACAAAGAACAAGCGCATGGATTGTTTGCTAGAGGAAGGAGCAATGAGCGAGGAAAAGGCAAGGGAAGAAAGTCTAGATCTAAATCGAGACCTCTTACGGGAAAATCGTATTTCAAATGCGGTGAAGTTGGGCATTTCAAAGTCGACTGTCCAAATAAGAGAGTAGGTAGAAAGAAGAAGAACAACAACAAGACTGAGAGAAGAGAGGGAAAGGAAGAGGCGAGCTACATTTCAGAGGAAGGGAGCGATAAGGAGTGCTATGTCGTCACGGGTGGCGAGGATATCTCCGGGAAGTGGATACTTAATTCTGGTTGCTCTTACCATATGTGTCCAAATAGGAAGTGATTTACTACCTACAGAGGCATTGATGGTGGAACCGTATTGATGGGGAACAACCATGCTTGTAAAACGGTGGGGCTAGGTAATATCAAAATCAAGATGCATGATGGAGTGGTCCGAATCTTGATGGATGTAAGGCATGTTCCCGACTTGCGAAAGAATCTTATCTCAGTTGGTGCATTGGACTCCGGCGGTTGCAAAATTGTTACGGAGAACGGAGTGAAGAAGGTTGTTCGGGGTTCCCTTGTAGTGATGAAGGGTGTTCGTCACGGTAATTTATATACTCTCTCGAATGCGGCGGTGGCCGGAGATGCAGCGGTTGGGCGAAGGAAGTGGTGGAGACCCATGTGAGCACACACGGTTATGACATAGGCGGCTTGGGCATATGTCGAGAGAAAGTCTAGTTACGCTTGGTAAAGAGGGTCTGTGAAGAATCGAAGGAACCTAGCATGGATTTTACGAGGATTGTGTCTATGGAAAGTCACACAGGTTCGGCCGAGAAGCAAGTCTAAGAGTAGAGGATACTAGATTATGTGCACCACGGATGTTTGGGGTCGGCTCAGACCACTTCTAAGGGTGGTTCGAGATATTATGTCGTTCATAGATGACTATTCGAGGTATGCTTGGATTTACTTTCAAGCATAAGAATGAGGTGTTGAGACATTCAAGAGTGGAAAGCAATGGTTGAAACGGGGCGGAAAGAAATTGAAGACGAGATCTAATAGCGGTCTGAGTATCTGAGATGGTGCTTTCAAGGAGTTCGCGGATCGAGGGAATTGTTCGACACCGACAACAGTCAACACCACGCCAGAATGGGGTCGCAGATCGAACCAACATTGCGGAGAAAGCAACGAGTATGCGATCATACCGGATTGAGCAACGAATGGTGGGCGGCGGTGGCTCTGACTTGTTACATTGTGAACCGTTCACCACATTCGACATTGGATGGTGATACACCCTATAGGGTGTGATCGAGAGTATGCGATTATGATAGGCTCGAATTTTTGGATGTACCGCCTACTATCCGTCAATGAGTGAAAGCTTGGCGAGGGCCAAAGGCAATATTCTTAAGATATCACGAAGGCGTAAAGGCTATCGCCTTTGGTGTACGGAATATTCGAAGTTAAGTGATCGGCGAGATGTTACCTTTGATGAGAAATCCATGATTGCTAGAGCCCAAGGATGATGGTGTTAGGGTGATGAGACTTCTAAGTCTCGGGTTATTGAAATAGAACTTAAAGACCAACCGGGTTCTAGTGGTGTTCAAGTGGGAAGTCGGGTAGATGATGAGCTTGGCGGGGAGGAGGTTCAGCGAGGAGAGAATACAGGCACTACAACAACAGCGGCTCGAGGATAGTTTGGCTTCCACTAGGCCAAGGCGAGCATACAAGCAGTATAGAAGCCGGGGCTGATCAACCCCCAAACACTATGGGCGAGTTAATTTGGTTGAATCGCATTCGGTGGAGGAGGGCGAGCGGTCTCCTTCAAGGAAGTTATTCGGGACAAAGATAGTGAGAGTATGAGATCTTTTCTCCGGTGGTGAAACACACTTCTATTCAGTGCTATTGAGCATTGTTGCTCATGGCGATCTTAATTTGGAACAACTTCGATGTTAAAGCGGCCTTCTTGCGGAGACTTGGATGAAGAGATCTACATGCATCAACTTGAGGGCTACAAGGTTGAGGACAAGAAGCATCATGTGTGTCGTTTGAAGAAGTCCTTTGTATGGATTGAAGCAATCTCCTCGGCGATGGTACAAGCGATTTGACTCCTTCATCTTTGAAGCATGGGTTTTCGGCGACTATGATTGTTGCGTTTACATTGAAAGCTTCGTGGAGGTAATTATATCTATCTCCTTTTGTATATGGATGACATGCTTATTGCTTCTAAGAGCGGGGTGGAGATAGATAGGTGAAATCTCAACTTGATGAAGAGTTGAGATGAAGGACATAAGTATTTATTAGGACAAGGCTGGGTATGGAGATTAGAAGAAGCGAGTGAACCGGCGATTGTTCTTGAGTCGAAGGGCTACATAGAGCGGGTGATCGCGAGGTTCGGATGCAAAGTGCTAAGTCGATGATGACTCCATTGGCTCCACACTTTAGGCTTTACGGTAAACAATCTCTCACTACCGCGGAAGAGAAGACGCACATGGAGCGTGTTTCCTATGCTAGTGCAGTTGGCAGCTTAATGTACGCAATGGTGTGTACACTCCCAGATATTTCACAGGCGGTCGGTGTAGTCAGTAGATTCATTGCGAATCAGGAAAGCGCCAGGAAGCGATGAAGTGGGTCTGAGGTACTTAAAGGGTACCGTTGATACGGATCTGTATTTTGGTGGAGAAACATGTCAGATTGATGGGTTTATGGACTCTGATTATGCGGGCGATCTAGATAGACGGCGATTGACTACTGGTTATGTATTCAGGATACATAGGGCTCCGGTTAGTTGGCGATCGATGTTACAAACTACAGTGGCACTTTCTACTATAGAGGCTGAGTACATGGTCATGACAGAGGGAGTGAAGGAAGCATTGTGGTTGTGGAGTCTTCTAGATAATTTGGGGATTGAGCAAGAGAACATGAACTTGTGGTGCGACAGTCAGAGTGCAATTCACTTAGCGAAGAATCAAGTTCATCATGCTCGTACCAAGCATATCGATGTCAGGTATCATTTTGTGCGGGATGTCATAGAGGAAGGCGATATTTCTCTCATGAAGGTACACACGAATGAGAATACCGTAGACATGTTAACCAAGGTGGTCACAGGTAATAAGTTTAAGCATTGCTTGGACTTGCTTCATATCAACCCGTGTTGATCTGCCCAAGAGGGCATGGCCCTTGGCGGTGATGGGGTGAGTGGGGATTATATGGAGAATTGCGAACTACGATTAGCTTGATCCGGTTTGAGGTGCGTAGGCAACCATGGTATAATGGTGCGGTTGGATTAGCCTGGTTTGGCTGATGGAGATCTCTCTAGTAATGTTCGCGGTGTTCTTCTGGTGTTCGTTCAAAATTTGAGGTTTATCAAATGATGTACGAGGTGGAGAATTGTGAACGTGTGGGGGCCACGTTCCCTGCCCAAAGGCATGGGCGTGTGAGAGCCACCCACAGCGTTTTCCATGAGTTCATTCATGGCCTACGACAGAAAGAAAAAAATAAAATAAAAAGAAAGTTTTCCTCTTTCCCTATAAATACGAATTAAAACCTAGGGTTATAAGTGGTTGAGTTTGTGGGAGAAAAAGCTAGGGTTTTAGCGGCTAGAGAGAAAAAGAGAGCTTAGAGATTTTACAAGAGAGGTCAATTTCTTTTGGGTAAAAATCAAAGCTTTATCTTTGGGGCGAGCTTGTGGATTGTACAAGTCGTCGGTGTTCTTCTTCATAGTCGAATCTCCCTCACCCCTCCCGTGGGCGTAGGCAATTTTCTTGAACCATGTAAATCTCGTGTCTTTCTTGTTTTCTTTGTGTATTTGCTATTGTTTGTAGGTTCCCCGATTCAGTCCTAAATGCTTGTTGAGAGGAAGAGTAGATATCTCACTTTGTTGGGATATTTTACTTTCTATTCTTGTTTCCTTCGTGAGACGGGAATATAAATCAGGGCCTTCTCTCAGGTGATATCGCTTCCGCGGCGTGCGGGCGTGACCCCGCATCCCAACAACAACCTTACATCAGAAATCACCACTTTGAAAGATCTAATATTAACCCAAGTCTTTACTCCTCGCTCGCTCAAATGTTGAGTCCTAATCTTTTCTTCTCCCTCTCATTTTACTCCTCCTAAATTCCTATAGTATTTTTACGTCATGCGACTTTCAGATGAGCTCACGAATCAGAAACACTCCACATACTCTTCTTCCCTCTCCTAAGCTTGGACACATGATTCCCATGGTCGACATGGCGAAGCTCTTCGCGTCTCGTGGGGTGAAAGCCACCATCCTCACCACGCCGGGCAATGCTCCTCTAATCCAACCATCCATCAATCATGGCAATGAGTCTGAATACCGTTATCTATCCAGCTCTTCCTAGTTCCGTTCCCTTTTGTCGACGGTCTACCTAAAGGTTAGGAAAACCTATCCTCGGTCCCACAAGACTTACATCCTCGGTTTTCTGGTTTTCAGCGCTTTGCGTGAACCATTTAGCGACACCATCAAACAAATCCTCCCAGTTGTGTATTAGGTGATATGTTTTTCAGTGAATTGGCGGCGTGGCGGAGGTATGAGATATTGAGGCTCCTCTTCAGCGGTACAAATTTATTCACGAGATGCATCTTCTATAGAGGCCGAGTACATGGTCATGACAGAGGGAGTGAAGGAAGCATTGTGGTTGTGGAGTCTTCTAGATAATTTGGGGATTGAGCAAGAGAACATGAACTTGTGGTGCGACAGTCAGAGTGCAATTCACTTAGCGAAGAATCAAGTTCATCATGCTCGTACCAAGCATATCGATGTCAGGTATCATTTTGTGCGGGATGTCATAGAGGAAGGCGATATTTCTCTCATGAAGGTACACACGAATGAGAATACCGTAGACATGTTAACCAAGGTGGTCACAGGTAATAAGTTTAAGCATTGCTTGGACTTGCTTCATATCAACCCGTGTTGATCTGCCCAAGAGGGCATGGCCCTTCAGGGCGGTGATGGGGTGAGGTGGGGATTATATGGAGAATTGCAGAACTACGATTAGCTTGATCCTAGTTTGAGGGTACGTAGGCAACCATGGTATAATGGTGCAGCTGGATTGGCCTGGTTTGGCTGATGGAGATCTCTCTAGTAATGTTCGCGGTGTTCTTCTGGTGTTCGTTCAAAATTTGAGGTTTATCAAATGATGTACGAGGTGGAGAATTGTGAACGTAGGGGCCACGCCTCGCCTAAAGGAACGCGGGCGCGGGGCCACCCACACGCCGCTTTCCCCGCGGCTCATTCGGCAATACGATAACGTAAAGAAAAAAATAAAATAAAAAGAAAGTTTTTTCCTCTTTCCCTATAAATACGGAATTAAAACCTAGGGTTATAAGTGGTTGAGTTTGTGGGAGAAAAAGCTAGGGTTTTTAGCGGCGGCTAGAGAGAGAAAAAGAGAGAGCTTAGAGAGATTTTACAAGAGAGAGGTCAATTTCTTTTGGGTAAAAATCAAAGCTTTATCTTTGGGACGAGCTTGTGGATTGTACAAGTCGTCGGTGTTCTTCTTCATAGTCGAATCTCCCCTCACCCCTCCCGTGGACGTAGGCAATTTTGCCGAACCATGTAAATCTCGTGTCTTTACTGTTTTGCTGTGTATTTGCTATTGTTTGTAGGTTCCCCTGATTCAGTCCTAGTACTGTTGAGAGGAAGAGTAGATATCTCACTTTGTTGGGATATTTTACTTTCTATTCTTGTTTCCTTCGTGAGACGGGAATATAAATCAGGGCCTTCTCTCAGGTGATATCGCTTCCGCGGCGTGCGGGCGTGACCCCGCATCCCAACAACAACCTTACATCAGAAATCACCACTTTGAAAGATCTAATATTAACCCAAGTCTTTACTCCTCGCTCGCTCAAATGTTGAGTCCTAATCTTTTCTTCTCCCTCTCATTTTACTCCTCCTAAATTCCTATAGTATTTTTCTGTCATGCGACTTTCCGATGAGCTCTGAATCCGAAACACTCCACATACTCTTCTTCCCTCTCCTCGCTTCGGGCCACATGATTCCCATGGTCGACATGGCGAAGCTCTTCGCGTCTCGTGGGGTGAAAGCCACCATCCTCACCACGCCGGGCAATGCTCCTCTAATCCAACCATCCATCAATCATGGCAATGAGTCTGAATACCGTTATCTATCCAGCTCTTCCTAGTTCCGTTCCCTTTTGTCGACGGTCTACCTAAAGGTTAGGAAAACCTATCCTCGGTCCCACAAGACTTACATCCTCAGTTTTCTACAGTTTTCAACGCTTTGCGTGAACCATTTAGCGACACCATCAAACAAATCCTCCCAGATTGTGTCGTGAGTGATATGTTTTTTCCGTGGACTGCTGACGTGGCAGAGGAGTATGAGATATTGAGGCTCCTCTTCAACGGTACAAATTTATTCACGAGATGCATCTTCTATAGCATCTAACGCATCACAGAAGTAAAAACCTCAGAATCCACCAAGAGTTGTTCTCTGAATCCATAAAGAACGATCTCCGAATCCACGAAGAATTTCGAATCCACGAAGAAAATATTAAAAAAAATTTAATTGATAAAAGTTATCTAATTCTTTAGGATTACATGCCTCTTCTTAAATAGAAAAATAAACTAGACTCTTAATAAGACTAGAATTACAAAAATAATAGAAAGTATCAAATCCTACCCTAAAAGACTCCTATAATAGAGGAAATAAATCATGAATCAAAATTGAATTTATTTCCTAATATAATTTGACTCTAAACATTGAATTTATTTCCTAATCTAAATTGACTCTAACTTTATTACTAAAAATAAACTAAAGGCTGATTATTTCTGAAATCCTATAAAAAATAGGTGTTACTGATGTGATTGTGGGATTTTGCCAAGCCGATTGACTTTTTCTCGTTAAGATAGACGATTTTCATATATAATATGTTAGAATCCGCCTTCCGGATTGGGAGATATGGTTGTTTCCCTACGGTCAGTCAATAATTTATCTGTATCTGCATTTGACTCGTGAAGGTCCCACTTCTCCATGAATTTGATCGTTATGCGTCCTACATCAGCATCAATCAACATAAGGTTCTTGAGAGTCTTCCGACTGACAAAGAGTCATTTAGTGTCCCGAGGATTCCACATCACATTGTATTCCATAGGTCTATGATGCCCGATTTTCAAAAATGGGCACCAACAATAGCCGAATTAATTCGAAAGGTTAAAGAGTGTGAACCAAAGAATTACGGTACGGTGGTGAACACTTTCTACGAGTTGGAGCCGGATTATGCTGACTATTATCGGAATACAATAGGGAGAGAGGTTTGGACCATAGGCCCTTTATCTCTATGCAACAAGGATATCGTGGACAAATCTACAAGGGGAGGAGAGGCATCCGTAGATCATGAATTTTGCTTGAAATGGCTCGATAGCAAAAAACCCCGTTCCGTTATTTACATTTGTTTTGGTAGTATGACCGATATAATGAAATCACAACTCCAAGAGATAGCATTAAGCCTTGAGGGATCAAATCATCCCTTTATTTGGGTGGTGAAGGTGGATAACGAAGAATGGATGCCTCAAGGATTTGTGGAGCGAGTTGAAGGAAAAGGTCTAATTAGGTCTAATCATAAGAGGATGGGCACCACAGGCGGATAGTGAAAACACTTTTGTAATTTACAAATTATGAATATGTGCAATCACTAATTTATTGCATTTTGGAGGAGGAGTCAAAACATATTTTTTGAACTTTGATAAGGTTAAAGTTGGTATACTTTAAAAAACTTAGCATTATTAACCTACTTAACCATTCTTTAATATCCAAACATAAAAAACTAACTTCATCTTAACGAATCCAATCCAAATGGACTTTATGTTTTTTTAACCCCTCACGATGGCTTAACTAAACTACCCCTTCTTAACCCTTCTCTCTTAACCCCTTGCCAAATGGCGCCTAAAGTAACTAATGATTAGTGTCACACCATGAAATCAATTGATTCTAACTAAAAATATATTGATCATTTCTCAATCTCAATATAATAAGCAATTGATTTGTAATAGAAATGCACTTTGTGCAGCAAAATTAACATACAAATTCCAATAATTTTTATAGCTGATCAAACACTAGAATTGAAAAATATATTTACTAAAATAAAATGAAGACATCCAAGAGATAGAAGCATTTTACATATGCAGTATTAGTTGCATTTATATAATTGTAATATACCAAACCAGCCTCTAATAATCATTTAAAAACTCCAAATCCAACTTTTGGAATTTGATTAAGAAGAATAAATTTGCATCATATTAAAAGGACTTACGGACTTGTAAATGACAGAGGGGGGAAAAATTGCACTCATATAGCGTTGTGGATAGGAATACATTAGCTTCTTAAAAAATCGTAAAGCTAGGCCTCTTCAAATAATTATTTCAGTTAACCAACTAAAGGCTTATTGTCTCTGATTATGCTGACCAGTAAACGGCCCCATGTATAATTAAAGCTCTAATTACCTTCCAACCAAAATGAGAGATTAAAGAAAGAGTTTCGTCAATTAGCAAAAGAACAAAAAAAAAAAGGACGATTTTCTTCAAACTTTACTGCTAATCCTCAAGTGCCATAAAAATTTTCTCAATCTTTGAGTTTTAACAACTTGGGCTTTCTTTTATTCAGATAAAAGCTCTCGCCCTAATACCTAAAATTCGTGAAACATTGATGAATCTCTTTAATCTGATCGATTAAATGACACAACTAAACAATTTGAGCCTAATTTCAAAATATATATTGTTTTAAATTTCTGCATAAGGGGTTTTCTCTATTTTTTGTTGGTATTTAGTATCTCAAACTATAGTTAGTGTTCTTTTTAAAAAGGGTTTTTACATCAAAACCACCTAAACTTTTGCCCAAATTGATGGTTACCACTTATATTTTTTTTGTGACGAAAACCACCTAAAATTGCTTACATGCTTTCGATATCACACCAATCTATATTTTCAATGTCACATCAAAACCATCTATTTTCTGTAGCTAATGTCTCATGTGTGGTTATGCTTGGTACATATTTCAAATTTTTTGGTGGTAATTGTGATTTTCTTAACAGAGCAGGTGGTTCATGTCAAAAATTTATAAAGGTAAGGTGGTATACATATCAAGTTGTGTTTTGTAAAGGTGGTAACCATAAAAGATATAAAAGTTTAGGTGATAAGAGATATAAAAGTTTAGGTGGTAACGATAAAAAAAACATAGATTGGTGTGACATTGAAAGCACATAAGCAATTTTAGGTGGTTTTCATCAAAAAAAAATATAGGTGGTAACCATCAATTTGGGCAAAAGTTTAGATAGTTTTGATGTAAAAACCCTTTTTAAAATAGAAAAGCAGAGACTTATGCATCCCACCCCCCAAAAAATATATATATATTTCTCGCTCCGCTCATGAGTACAATTCTAAAGTTTAGGGAAAAGAGAAGTGATCAGATTTGTTCAAGGTTTTTTTTTTTGTGGGTCTCTTAAAAGGAAAACAGTAATGTAATCCAAGTAAGTAGAAGAGATTCAGTAAATTTTCTCAAAATATTAGTTTACCCTTCAAAAATGCATCTTTCTATGAAGAATTTGAGGGAGCAATAGCTAGAACTCGGGTAACACGTATCTATCATTTACTCTCAAAATGTATTTACAAACAGAAAAGAAAATGACACCGAGTTCACTAGAGTTTCACTTCTTGAATCAATGTCTTATAGTCATTGTCATTCATTCTACTAGGCTAACTTGCACTTAAATTCCTTATAGTTTGACCAATTTTCCACTTTAATGTCTCCTACTTTAAAACGGATTAGTTAAATGCGCCCAAGTATTTAAGTGTTGCAGGTTAATATTTTAAAGTTTCAAAATGTTGTGCGTTGGTGCTTTCTTATTTACGCAAAGTTGCACGTTGGCGCCCTCTTGTTTATCCAATATTACATATAAATATCATTTTTTTGTAAATGGCCTCACTTAAATATCCTAAAGTTTCTAAAAGTTTCACTTTAGTACCCACGGTTATGTGATATTTCTTAGATACGTCTGAGATTGAAAGCACATAAGCAATTTTAGGTGGTTTTCATCAAAAAAATATAGGTGGTAACCATCAATTTGGGCAAAAGTTTAGATAGTTTTGATGTAAAACCCTTTTAAAATAGAAAGCGAGACTTATGCATCCCACCCCCAAAAATATATATATATTTCTCGCTCCGCTCATGAGTACAATTCTAAAGTTTAGGGAAAAGAGAAGTGATCAGATTTGTTCAAGGTTTTTTTTTTTTTGTGGGTCTCTTAAAAGGAAAACAGTAATGTAATCCAAGTAAGTAGAAGAGATTCAGTAAATTTTCTCAAAATATTAGTTTACCCTTCAAAAATGCATCTTTCTATGAAGAATTTGAGGGAGCAATAGCTAGAACTCGGGTAACACGTATCTATCATTTACTCTCAAAATGTATTTACAAACAGAAAAGAAAATGACACCGAGTTCACTAGAGTTTCACTTCTTGAATCAATGTCTTATAGTCATTGTCATTCATTCTACTAGGCTAACTTGCACTTAAATTCCTTATAGTTTGACCAATTTTCCACTTTAATGTCTCCTACTTTAAAACGGATTAGTTAAATGCGCCCAAGTATTTAAGTGTTGCAGGTTAATATTTTAAAGTTTCAAAATGTTGTGCGTTGGTGCTTTCTTATTTACGCAAAGTTGCACGTTGGCGCCCTCTTGTTTATCCAATATTACATATAAATATCATTTTTTTGTAAATGGCCTCACTTAAATATCCTAAAGTTTCTAAAAGTTTCACTTTAGTACCCACGGTTATGTGATATTTCTTAGATACGTACAGAGAAAAGCTAACGTCATTTAGGTTTTTTAGATTAGCGGGCATTCATCTGCAACACTTAAATACATTAGGGCATTTTTTTTGCTCCGTTTTAAAATAAAGATCACTTAAGTGCAATGTTAGTGAAACTTTAGAACATTTAATGTGAACCCCCAGTTTAGTCCCACAATCGGTTGGGGACTGAAAACTTGAGTGGTTTATATAGTGAAGGCATGACGTTCAAGTGTAGCATCGGCTAGTCAATTTTGACAATGGATTGAGCCAAACACCGCCCTACACTCAGTGGGTCCCATGGCTTACACCGCGCCAATGAGCTCATGGGCTACATCGCGTGAGCACGGTGGGAGCCACCTCTTGAGTGCCAGTGAAACAAAGAAAAAACTCCATATAATGAGACTTGAATGATATAGTTTACTTATATTCTATTATGTTCTTGCAAATGTGTAAATATCCCCTCAGAACACCATGTATATGAGTAAATTAGTGTTTAGTAAAATTCAGCATCGATTGCTCTGTTACTATGTCATAAGTCTCTGCCACTATACCAAAACTCTAAAATTATTGTAAGGATCATACCCCGGATCGGCTGAATCTAGACCGTTGATACAACTCGGATAAATCTTGACAGCGAATTTTTATCACACTATGAGATCATGTCACGTGCCATCTTGTATTTTTTGACATCATGGAAGTTTGTTTTGGATTTTATTACAGTGATCTTTATAAACTATCTTGATGATGGATTTGCTTCCTTTTTTTGAAATTGGTGCATAATTGCATCATTATTAATAGTATAAAATAGCTATATATATATATATATATATATATATATATATATATATATATATATATATATATAGAGAGAGAGAGAGAGAGAATAGTGGTTTTGCAAGGCAAAAATTGCCATGTCACATTATCACGATGACATGTGGACTCCTAATCTTATATTCACCTAAGAATCCTTATCAAAGTAAATCTATCCATAATTAGAAAATTCTAATATAATCAAATATTTGATAATCCTAATCCAATTATAATTATTCATAATTAAAAATCTAATAAATATATTTTTAATTCTCTTTTCTTTTATATATATTGGAGAGATTGGTTGTTTACTATTAGTATTACATATCAAAAATTGATGCGCATTCCTCAATTTTTTAGGTTCAGTTTCACTAAACATCCAACAAGTTTGGTGTTTTAACAAGTCCCAATTTTTGAAACTCCGGCTAAATCCACAATAATAAACTTTTCTTTATATATAAAGAGAGACTGGTTGTACTCCATTAACCTTGCATATCAAAAATTGCCATGTGGCCCACCTTAATTCTTTTAAAAAATCACTTAACCTCCAATAAGATTGGTGGTTTGTCACTAAGCCCCAAATTTTTGAAACCTTTGATAAGTTTGGAAATTTTAGAAAACCCACAAAACATTTTAATTTTTGCACTTAACTCCCATTATCGTTACCTCATAATTTTACAGCGACGAATAATATCTCTCAAAGCCAATAAATACCTCTCAAATCATTCCTATTTGTAGAGTAACCCATCAAATTATAAACAACCTCTTAAACACAAAAATTAGAAATATCCCTCTACAAAATATGAAATTATGAACTAACCTCTGAAAAATCCAAAAGTTACGAACAACCCTTTAAATTCTAAAAATTACAGAAAAACCCTACAAAATCCAAAAGCACATCATCAATGTCTTTAGAAAAATAAGCACATCATTAACATAGACAATAGTAAAAGAAGTATAAGGATTAAAGATTTAGTTCATAATTTTTGAAATTAGGATGATGCATTTTTTAATCCAAAAGGCATAGCATTCCATTCATAATGGCCAAATGGGACAGTGAAAGCCGCTTTATAGCGATCTTCATCAGCAATTTGTACTTGCTAAAATCCTAATTTCATATCAAATTTTAAAATATTTTTACTCCTGAAGCCTTTTAATTAGATCTTGTTTGTTAGGTGTTAAGATAGTATATATGTGTATAGGCCCACTATTGACCCGTACCCGTTTGAGCCCATGTATAGTCTATATATTGTATTGTATTACAATATCAACATATGAAACTTTTACTCTCCTAGTTAATATGGTATCAGAGCCATAATCTCAAATCAATCCTAACCATCCAATTGATCAAATCAATCCAAAACCCTAATTTTAGCGACCACCAAGTCCGGCCGGTCGGGCTACTCGGTGTTCTCTCGAGGTCTTCATCGTCATCCTCACCTCGCCGAGGTTGACCTCATGGTCGTCGTCAATCTCTGCCTCGGCCGTGCTTTCTGCCGTCGCCAGTTCTGGCGGCCCTTTATGTTGCCGTCTTCCTTCGTCGGCGAGATCCATTGCACCGCATCCGTCGGTACGCTTCTTCTCCCGGCGACTTCGGTTGGCTCGATCACACAACTATCGCCAGCCCTAATAGCCGTCGTCTACAGCTCACTTTCGCCGTCAACCGTTCACATGATGTCGACAACCCACTTGAGATCTGCGCCGTTTACCTTCGTTCGCGTCAAGCAAACCCGCGGCCGCCCGGGGAGGAGTACCCGATAATTATGGAATCCGATCTGGGACTTGCCTTCAACTCTACTCAAGCCACTGACCGGAGATCAAAGGTCCTAACTTGTGATTAAAGGTGCCGATCTTGTTGACATTAGTGCGTCACCGATCGTTAGAGGTCTCAATCAGGTTTTGACACAAGCGAGTTTGAGTTTTTTTGAGATCTCGGCCAATGAGAAAATTCTAATATAATCAAATATTTGATAATCCTAATCCAATTATAATTATTCATAATTAAAAATCTAATAAATATATTTTTAATTCTCTTTTCTTTATATATATTGGAGAGATTGGTTGTTTACTATTAGTATTACATATCAAAAATTGATGCGCATTCCTCAATTTTTTAAGGTTCAGTTTCACTAAACATCCAACAAGTTTGGTGTTTTAACAAGTCCCCGAATTTTTTGAAACTCCGGCTAAATCCACAATAATAAACTTTTCTTTATATATAAAGAGAGACTGGTTGTACTCCATTAACCTTGCATATCAAAAAATTGCCATGTGGCCCACCTTAATTCTTTTAAAAAAAATCACTTAACCTCCAATAAGATTGGTCGTTTGTCACTAAGCCCCCAAATTTTTTGAAACCTTTGATAAGTTTGGAAATTTTAGAAAACCCCACAAAACATTTTAATTTTTTGCACTTAACTCCCATTATCGTTACCTCATAATTTTACACTGACGAATAATATCTCTCAAAGCCAATAAATACCTCTCAAATCATTCCTATTTGTAGAGTAACCCATCAAATTATAAACAACCTCTTAAACACAAAAATTAGAAATATCCCTCTACAAAATATGAAATTATGAACTAACCTCTGAAAAATCCAAAAGTTACGAACAACCCTTTAAATTCTAAAAATTACAGAAAAAACCCCTACAAAATCCAAAAGCACATCATCAATGTCTTTAGAAAAAATAAGCACATCATTAACATAGACAATAGTAAAAGAAGTATAAGGATTAAAGATTTCGTTCATAATTTTTTGAAATTCAGATGATGCATTTTTTTAATCCAAAAGGCATAGCATTCCATTCATAATGGCCAAATGGGACAGTGAAAGCCGCTTTATAGCGATCTTCATCAGCAATTTGTACTTGCTAAAATCCTAATTTCATATCAAATTTTAAAAATATTTTTACTCCCTGAAGCCTTTTAATTAGATCTTGTTTGTTAGGTGTTAAGATAGTATATATGTGTATAGGCCCACTATTGACCCGTACCCGTTTGAGCCCATGTATAGTCTATATATTGTATTGTATTACAATATCAACATATGAAACTTTTACTCTCCTAGTTAATATGGTATCAGAGCCATAATCTCAAATCAATCCTAACCATCCAATTGATCAAATCAATCCAAAACCCTAATTTTAGCAGCCACCAAGTCCGACCAGGTCGGAAAGCTACTCGGTGTTCTCTCGAGGTCTTCATCGTCATCCTCACCTCATCGAGGTTGACCTCATGGTCGTCGTCAATCTCTGCCTCGACCGCTGCTCTGCCGTCATCGGATTCTAGCGGCCACTGTCGTTGCCGTCTTCCTTCTCGTCGACGAGATCCATTGCACCCGCATCCGTCGGCTGCTTCTTCTCCCAACGACGACTCAGTTGGCTCTCGATCACACAACTATCATCGCCCTAATAGCCGTCGTCTACAGCTCACTCGCCGTCAACCGTTCACATGATGTCGACAACCCACTTGGACAGATCTCGCCGTTTGCAACTCGTTCGCCGTCAAGCAAACCCCGCAGCCGCCGCCACCGGAGGAGGAGTACCAGTAATTCGTGGAATCCGATCTCTGGGACTTGCCTTCAACTCTACTCAAGCCACTGACCGGAGATCAAAGGTCCTAACTTGTGATTAAAGGTGCCGATCTTGTTGACATTGGTCGTCTCGATCTCGTTGCAGGTCTCAATCAGGTTTTGACACAACTGAGTTTGAGTTTTTTTTTTGAGATCTCTGGCCAATTTGAGACCCTTGCCAATTCTAGATCCCTGGGCCATCAACTGCTATGAGATTCTAGGCCCATCAAACTCTTTTTACTAAAAAAAACAAAAAGAAAAAAAATTTGATCATAATCATCATGAACAAGCAAGGACTTTACACTTTTCCCGCTGTAGATTTTCAACTCACGGGAGTTAAAAATTACACGACGTGGGTATTAACCATTTAGTATAATCTCCGTGCTTTTGTGTTATGGGGATATATTGATGGTTCTCTTCCATGTCCTCCTCAGACATCTCCGATTATTACTTCATCTGGGTTGAGTTCTAAAACTGATGATTCAGTCATTACACCTGGGCCTACTATTGCTACTGACGAGCCTACATATCAGCAGTGGAATCGTACGGATTAGCATATTATGGCATATATTATGCGATCCGTATCTAGTGCTATTCGACTATCTATTGGTAGTTTCTCTACTTCACGTGAACAGTGGACTACACTATCTCGCATGTTCGTGCAAAGCGGAGCTGCCAGAGAATATCAATTACATCAAGTTCTCCAAGATGTTCATCAGGATGATTGATCTATTCAGGAGTTTTATACTTTCTTTCTAACTACTGGGGAGAACTCAAGCTGTTGGAGGTGACTGTTCCAGTGTTATTACCTGACTTTACTCGAGAATTTGAGGCTCAGCGTGATCGTCAGCATCTATATCACTTTGTGATGCGATTACGTCCTGAGTTTGAGTCGCTGAGGGCTCATATACTTCATAGATCTCCACTTTCGCGACTTACAGATGCTATTGCAGAGTTAATTTCTGAGGAGATGCGTCTTCGTCTTCTAAAATCTACTCCCTCTCCTGCTATTACGGTACTTGCTGCCCAATCTCGAGTTCTGAAATCAAACCAGGGACAGTATCGAAAGGATCGTGATCATTCTCGTACTCAGCGACCTCAGCAGGGTACTTTTTTTGGAGTTTGTCATAACTGCGAGCTTGAGGGACACTGGTGTAGGCATTGAAAATTGCTTATCGGTGCGGCGAGACTTCGTGTGATGGTGACAACCGATCGCTTGGGTCGAAGTCGCTTCCATTGTAAAACTTGAGAAAATTACACTTTTGGTTCTCGGTTACAAAGAAATTAAATAACTCTCTTACAAACTCGAACAAAAGACACTACAAGTGTAGATCTCACATTTTTGTGGGTCTTTGCTGTCTTGGGGCCAGCGTAATCCGTGGACCACCGGCGGCGATCGTCAAATCGGCGGGGTTTAGTTGATGCTTCGCAAAGGAAACAAGAACTTAAGCAAATATCTTAGCAAAGTAAGATATCTACTCTTCTCAAGAATAAGTCAAAGCTTAAACTTCGAGGAATCTCCCGTAGATCGTGTTCTTGAACTTTGAAGGATTGGATTCTCTCTCTCTCCTTGCAATGGCTCTGTTTATCGGATCTCGGTTGCCCCCGCCCAAGTGGACGTATGGGGTATTTATAACCTTTGGGAGACGTGCCCACAAGGTGCTCAACATGGTTAAGCGGTTAAGCGCGCTTCCTGGCGCCAAGGCGCTAAGCTAGCGGCGATGGGCTTTCTGCCACGGTGGCGGTATGGAAGCTGCCTCGCTAACTAGCGAGGCATTGTCGTCCTTCCAGAAATTTCTTTGTAGCTTTTAGGCGCGATTAAATGCCCTTAAATCGCGCTGGTGGTATTTTCGGCGATGTAAGCCCATTAGAGTAGGCTGAGCGTCTCTTTGCATTGATAAAGTCAAATGGGCCCCATCGGCATTGATTTAGACCCTTCAGAGCTCGTTCCAAGTATTACGGGTGTCGCCTTTGGCGAGACACAAATGAATGTCTCGCCTATAGCGAGAGACACACATCAAATGTCTCGGGTGGGCACACAATCTGCTAACGTGAGACACATCAAAATCTCGCTAGTGGCGAGACACAAACAATAATCTGCCTTGGCGGGACACAATCTCCATAATGTTGACTTCTTGAGATTTCGGCGGCGTTGTCATCGATTTTCTCATGATTTAGTCATATTTGAGGTTCTTCGGCAATTTTTGATGCCTGAGATACCCCTCCAAAGTTTTGAGACTCCTCGTATTTTGTCGAGAGTGCGGAATACTTTGGATAAGATGCGCCTTACGTTCATCGTTGAACTTTGTAGAGGAGGCAGGTGTTTTGCCGATTTCTCAAACCACGGCTCTGGCGTCGTGTGACCATATTTTGGGATCAATAAGCGGTGGAATCGTGCGGATTAGCATATTATGGCATATATTATGCGATCCGTATCTAGTGCTATTCGACTATCTATTGGTAGTTTCTCTACTTCACGTGAACAGTGGACTACACTATCTCGCATGTTCGTGCAAAGCGGAGCTGCCAGAGAATATCAATTACATCAAGTTCTCCAAGATGTTCATCAGGATGATTGATCTATTCAGGAGTTTTATACTTTCTTTCTAACTACTGGGGAGAACTCAAGCTGTTGGAGGTGACTGTTCCAGTGTTATTACCTGACTTTACTCGAGAATTTGAGGCTCACAGGATCGCCAAGATCTATATCACTTTGTGATGCGATTACGATCACGAGTTTGAGTCGCTGAGGGCTCATATACTTCATAGATCTCCACTTTCGCGACTTACAGATGCTATTGCAGAGTTAATTTCTGAGGAGATGCGTCTTCGTCTTCTAAAATCTACTCCCTCTCCTGCTATTACGGTACTTGCTGCCCAATCTCGAGTTCTGAAATCAAACCAGGGACAGTATCGAAAGGATCGTGATCATTCTCGTACTCAGCGACCTCAGCAGGGTACTTTTTTTGGAGTTTGTCATAACTGCGAGCTTGAGGGACACTGGTGTAGGCATTGAAAATTGCTTATCAGTGCCCGAGCGAGACTCGTGACGGTGGGCTGACAACCGACTGTTTGGGTCGAAAGTCGCTTCCATTGTAAAACTTGAGAAAATTACACTTTTGGTTCTCAGTTACAAAGAAATTAAATAACTCTCTTACAAACTCGAACAAAAGACACTACAAGTGTAGATCTCACATTTTTGTGGGTCTTTGCTGTCTTGGGGCCAGCGTAATCCGTGGACCACCGAGCAGCGATCGTCAAATCGACGGGGTTTAGTTGATGCTTCGCAAAGGAAACAAGAACTTAAGCAAATATCTTAGCAAAGTAAGATATCTACTCTTCTCAAGAATAAGTCAAAGCTTAAACTCGAGGAATCTCCACGTAGATCGTGTTCTTGAACTTTGAAGGATTGGATTCTCTCTCTCTCCTTGCAATGGCTCTGTTTATCAGATCTCTGGTTGCCCCCGCCCAAGTGGACGTATGGGGTATTTATAACCTTTGGGAGACGTGCCCACAAGGTGCTCAACATGTGTAGTTAGCGGCGGCTCGGTACGCCTGGCGTAAGCCTCGCTAAGCTGGCGGCGGTGTCATTTACCTCGGTGGTGGCGGCGGTATGGCTGCCTCGCTAACTAGCGAGGCATTGTCGTCCTTCCATTTCTTTGTAGCGGTTTGCTTTTAGGCGCGATTAAATGCCCTTAAATCGCCTAGTGGTATTTTCAGCGTGTAACCGCCCATTAGAGTAGGCTGAGCGTCTCTTTGCATTGATAAAGTCAAATGGGCCCCATCGGCATTGATTTAGACCCTTCAAGAGCTCGTTCCAAGTATTACGGGTGTCGCCTTTGGCGAGACACAAGTAAGTGTCTCGCCTATAGCGAGACACATCAAATGTCTCGCTAGTGGCGAGACACAAACAAGTGTCTCGCCTATAGCGAGACACATCAAGGTGTCTCGCTAGTGGCGAGACACAAACAAGTGTCTCGCCTTTGTGGCGAGACACAATCTCCCCATGTGTTGACTTCTTGAGATTTCGGCGGCGTTGTCTATCGATTTTCTCATGATTTAGTCATATTTGAGGTTCTTGACAATTTTGATGCCTACAGATACCCTCCAAAGTTTTCGACTCCTCGTATTTTGTCGAAGTGCGGAATACTTTGGATAAGATGCGCCTTGCTTCTGTTCATCGTTGAACTTTGTAGAGGAGGCCCGTGTTTTGCTTCAGTTTCTCAAACCCTGGCTACGCGTCGTCGCTGACCATATTTTGGGATCAATAACTGTTGCATTTGTATTTGAATGGATTGAAATGTCGAAGTCGATTTTGGACTAATCATCTTCATCTTGAAAGTCACCACTTGGGTTGCGATTGAATGCCTTGAGAATCATTCAGAGAAAAAGCGTCGTCTGGTTTTCTGAACATCAGATTTCCAGGAAAGCTTCCGAATACATTATGTGCGGAGAGTAATCATCAAATTCTGGATTTGCCGAGACAGTTTGTGATCTCCCTTTGTATGATAGATATAGGATTTTTGGCAAACCCTCAGCCATCAACGGATTTGATGAGCCTTTACCAACTACCGTTTGAGTTGGGCTAGCATGTAGATTATCTGAGTCCGTTCTACATATAACGTTGTGCTAAAAGAGTGAATTCTCTTAGACTTTATGCTACGATATTGAATACGTAGACTCGGTCAATTATTACGAGAATTGACTACCCGGCAGCATGTGTTAGATGCAGACTTATCTCTGGTAAGGGACAGAGATAACATCCCTATGCATGAATGCATAGTTTAGGTGTCATTAGGTAATGACATCTATGCTACGATATTGAATCGTGGGCTTCGGTCAATTATTACGAGAATTGACTACCCGGCGTGTGTTGAGCGATGACTTATTCGATTTAAGGACAAGAATAACACCTACTACATAAATAGGCGTAGATTTAATATAACCAGACTATGTAATGAATACATAAACTCGAGGAATCTCCACGTAGATCGTGTTCTTGAACTTTGAAGGATTGGATTCTCCTTGCAATGGCTCTTATCGATCTCGTTGCCCCCGCCCAAGTGGACGATGGGGTATTTATAACCTTTGGGAGACGTGCCCACAAGGTGCTCAACATGTAGTTAGCGCCGCGGCTCGAGTCGCCACCAGCCGCCGCTAACCGGCGGTAGTAAGTCGCCGCCTCGCCGGGTGGCGAGGCAGATGGGTCGCTTCGCTAACTAGCGAGGCATTGTCGCCCTTCCACCGCCGTAACGGTTTCGCCGCTTTTAGGCACGATTAAATGCCCTTAAATCACTTAGTGGGCGATTTTCAGCGGTAACCGCCATTAGAGTAGCTGAACGCCTCTTTGCATTGATAAAGTCAAATGGGCCCCATCAGATTGATTTAGACCCTTCAAGAGCTCGTTCCAAGTATTACGGGTGTCGCCTTTGGCGAGACACAAGTAAGTGTCTCGCCTATAGCGAGACACATCAAGGTGTCTCGCTCGTGGCGAGACACAAACAAGTGTCTCGCTAATAGCGAGACACATCAAGGTGTCTCGCTAGTGGCGAGACACAAACAAGTGTCTCGCGATCAGAAGAGACACAATCTCCCCATGTGTTGACTTCTTGAGATTTCGACGACGTTGTCTATCGATTTTCTCATGATTTAGTCATATTTGAGGTTCTTCAGCAATTTTTGATGCCTACAGATACCCCCTCCAAAGTTTTCAGACTCCTCGTATTTTGTCGAGGGTCCGGAATACTTTGGATAAGATGCTCTTGCTTCGCTCATCGTTGAACTTTGTAGAGGAGGCCGTGTTTTGCTTCGCCAAACCCCTGCTATGGCCGTCGCTCGACCATATTTTGGGATCAATAAGCTGTTGCATTTGTATTTGAATGGATTGAAATGTCGAAGTCGATTTTGGACTAATCATCTTCATCTTGAAAGTCACCACTTGGGTTGCGATTGAATGCCTTGAGAATCATTGGAGAAAAGCGTCGTCGGTTTTGAACATCGATTTCGGGAAAGCTTCCGAATACATTATGTGCGGAGAGTAATCATCAAATTCTGGATTTGCCGAGACAGTTTGTGATCTCCCTTTGTATGATAGATATAGGATTTTTGGCAAACCCTCAGCCATCAACGGATTTGATGAGCCTTTACCAACTACCGTTTGAGTTGGGCTAGCATGTAGATTATCTGAGTCCGTTCTACATATAACGTTGTGCTAAAAGAGTGAATTCTCTTAGACTTTATGCTACGATATTGAATACGTAGACTCGGTCAATTATTACGAGAATTGACTACCCTACAAAGATGTGTTAGATGCGCACTTATCTCCGTAAGGGACGAGATAACATCCCTATGCATGAATGCATAGTTTAGGTGTCATTAGGTAATGACATCTATGCTACGATATTGAATACGTAGGCTTTATCAATTATCACAGGAATTGACTACCCGGCGGCGTGTGTTAGACGCTGACTTATTCCCGATTTAAGGACAAGAATAACACCTACTACGATAAATAGGCGATTTAATATAACCAGCTATGTAATGAATACATAAACTTAAGGTGTGTCTTCTCTTGGAAAACAAACCTGTTGTGTCTTCTCTTGGGGTAGCGAAAACGAACCCTGTTGTGTTGGAATGGACCTCTCGTTCATGGAAGGAATCGAGAGGATTTTGGCCGTGGTCCTAGCGTAGGAAGGTTTGACGAATAGAAATTTTGAAGCGACCCTTCAGCCGGGAAGGTTTGATCGCTCAATCTAGAAGTGGACCTCTCGTTCATGGAAGGAATCGAGAAGGGATTTTGGCTGTGGTCCTAACTGTAGGAAGGTTTGACGAATAGAAATTTTGAAGCGACCCTTCTTGTGGAAGGTTTGATCGCTCAATCTAGAAGTGGACCTCGTTCATGGAAGGAATCGAAGGGATTTTAGCCGTGGTCCTAACTGTAGGAAGGTTTGACCGAATAGAAATTTTGAAGCGATCCTAAGCCGGAAGGTTTGATCGCTCAATCTAGAAGTGGACCTCTCGTTCATGGAAGGAATCGAGAAGGGATTTTAGCCGTGGTCCTAACTGTAAGAAGGTTTGACCAGGATAGAAATTTTGAGACAATCCTAACTGTAGGAAGGTTTGATCGCTCAACCTGAAAGTGGACCTCTCGTTCATGGATTATCCACCCCCAGCTTTCTTTGCAAAACTGAGCTGTCGGAGTGTAAAGGAGGAGCAGTTTAACCTCTTGTACTCATTGGAGGAAGGGGAGCAGTTTATACTCGTATACCTGTCGGAGTGTGAAGGAGGAGCAGTTTAACCTCTTGTACTCATTGGAGGAAGGGGAGCAGTTTATACTCATATACCTGTCGGAGTGTTAAGGAGGAGCAGTTTATACTCGTATACTTGTAGGAGTGTAAAGGAGGAGCAGTTTATACTCGTATACTTGTAGGAGTGTAAAGGAGGAGCAGTTTATACTCGTATACTTGTAGGAGTGAATTCTCATTCGGCTTATTTCGGCGTTAAGACGCCGGCTTCAACCAAGGCTTGGATGATGGCCTTGAGAGCTAAGCAATCCTTAGTAGGATGGAGGATCCTCCTGTGGTACGCACAGTATTTAGGGTCCGAAGTCTTGTCAGCCTCCTCCTGATTTATAATTGGAGGCAACTTGATTTTGTTGTTATCGAGGAGGTGTTTGAAGATGATTGGAACTTCTTCTTCTCCGAAAGAGTATGTCTCATGGAATTTAGAAGCTTTTTAGCGCGGTCGTTGTTGCGACGTTTGACTAACAGCAGTCACAGATGCCTTTCCTCTATTACGAGAGGAAAAATTTACTTCTGAGGGGTCAGCCGTCATTTCGCCTCTTTCAACTTTCTTCCTTTTGAGGAAACGTTCGGCTTGTTCTCCTCGTATTTTCAGATCTTGCCATGTAGTTGGTGGGACGACCCCCATGACTTCCAACAATTCTATAGAAAGATTGTTGTGGCAAGTCTTCAATATAAACTTTTCGGTGATTGGATCTTTGCAGTTTATGGCTTTAATGCGGAAGCGCTTAACGAAACAATCAATCGTCTCTCCACTCTTCTGCTTTTCATCCAAGAGGGTTCCAATCGAGACTTCGGTGTCGTCATCGAAGAAGTTGCTGAGGAACAAGCTTTCCATATCATTCCAACAGTTGATGCTACCGGCCTTAAGTCTTCGATACCAATCGAAGGCAGCCCAGCGAAGGGTACCGACGAATGACCGAACCATCAAAGGCTCGTTTCCCGAGATCACCCCCAAATGTGATTTGAAGTAAATCAGGTGTTGTGTAGGTGACCCTCTCCCGTCAAAAGGTGTGAAATTAATCAAACTGAATTTTGGCGGGTAAGGAATTGAATCCCACTCTCTAGGATACGGACACGGGATGCCGGTCTTCTTGACTTCCTGTGCGGACATCAAAACATTGATTTTATCTTCAAGCTCTTTCATCTTTTCGCCGTCATCCTCCCCTTGTTTTGGATTACTTCCAATAGGAGGAATTGGAACATTTCCACCTTGAGCACCGTCTGACTTTTCGTGGCGGTTGATCGGCGTAAATGTGTTCATCTCGTCGAATCAACATCTTGACATTATGGGTATCATGATTGATAGCTCCACCTTGTTGACTAGATCCAGGCTGTTGACTGGACCCAGGTTGTGCAGCCGTATGGGTTTGCAACTCCCTCATCTGTTGCATGGCTAGCTCCATTTCTGTTTTCATTTCGGCCTTAAGCTCTTCACATTGTTTAGCTAAGGCTTCCTGTAACATTTGAGCTAAGGTTTCAGGAGTAATTGCAAAAGCTTCTCTGGGATGGCGACCAACACTTGACATTGTGTCATCGGAAGCTATTGCTGAATTGATGTCAGAAGCTTCATCATCAGATGACTTTCCCTCATGCATCCTTCTATAGTCGATGCATTGCGTAGCTCGCAATTGCAGTCGAGACATTCTCTGAGAAATCTGCGACCCAATCTTTCCTCCAGGAGTGAAGTCAGGATCTGCATCCGTCGCTGGTCCTTTCCCTTTGTTCACCATATTGATAGTCACTTCGGGAAACTCATCAAATTGGATAGATGATTTCTTTCTTCTTCGATGTCGTTTTGACTGTGGCTTCAAATCTTCCGTTGCTGACAGGGAAAGCCGTTCGAATACTGAAGCTCTTTGTGGATGAGCGTTCGACTCAGAATAGGCACATCCTGATAACAGTGTCTTAATCAGTTGTGCACACGAGCAAGAACAACCCATTTCGTCGATTGCTCTTTTTCGTGTGTTGCCACCCCCAGCCTGATGGTGTGGTTTATTACAACTCACATTTCCACCCCCAAGTGTAACGTTATCCTTAACTGGAGGACACGTCTTCTTTTGGGGGCGTTGAACAAGGTAATCCAAACGAGACACTTCGTGACCGCTCGTTTGCAAAGGCATGGAAGATCGCCATTGCTGGCGAGGCAGCCAGGTTCGCCGGGCGCCGGTGACAGCATCGCCACTGTTGGCGAGGCAGTTTAGTCGTCTCGCTGCGAGATAGTTTACACGCCGCCGCTGCAGGCGCTTCATATCGTTCGCAGCTTTATATCGCCTTCGGCATGGGCGCTTTAGTCGCTCGCTAACGCGAGGCGTTTCAGCCGCCTCTGCCGGGGAAGATGTGTCCGGGCCGATTTTGATGTCGACTTCGACCCAAACTTTGTGATTTTGAGTCGATTCCTGGTTGATTTCGACTCTTGTGCCTCGCGAACAACGGCACGTGCACGAGCAACGAGTGTACGCCGCTGGGCCTCCTTCCTTGTCAATTTGGTCCTTTTGACGAGAACCCATTCTTCCTTGGGAGGAGTGTTGGCGGATTGAAACTGAGGCGCTAAAGTTTGTTGACGCCTCTGATCACATGAGTTCGCGTGATAATGGATTCCGTCCGTTGACTCCATGACCTTGGCAACCGACGCCAACTTCACCGTCGACAGCCCTTCGCCGAGCGGTTGAGATCTTGTTGTGTGACTCCTTCTTCTGAAAGGAGTCGACTTGAGCAGAGCTCCCGGCTTTGAGATCCACAGGGGTGCTGTTGAGAGGGGAAATCGCCTCCGTCGCAAGTGAACGAGAATCGTTGCACATCACAACAGAACGAACCTCCCTCTTAAAAGATGAGATCCTCCGATGCTTGGGGGGCGAGGGGGACTTCGATGAAGAAGAGGAGAGATATTCTTCGAACTTGGCTTGATCGAAGAAGTAATCCAGTCCATCGACCATGAGGTCGGCTTGATCGCTGCAAGGCTGCGACACAACGATCTCGGGCTCGAGACCGTTGGCTCCCACTGTGGTCGCCATCGTGTTTGGGTCGAAAGTCGCTTCCATTGTAGAACTTGAGAAAATTACACTTTAACTCTCAGTTACAAGGAAATTTAAATAACTCTCTTACAAACTCGAACAAAAGACACTACAAGTGTAGATCTCCTGTTTTCGTGGGACTTTGCCTGTGCCGGGGACGCGTAATCCGTGGACCACCGAGCAGCGATCGTCGAATCGACGGGGTTTAGTTGATGCTTCGCAAAGGAAACAAGAACTTAAGCAAATATCTTAGCAAAGTAAGATATCTACTCTTCTCAAGAATAAGTCAAAGCTTAAACTCGAGGAATCTCCACGATCGTGTTCTTGAACTTTTGAAGGATTGGATTCTCTCTCTCCTTGCAATGGCTCGTTTATCGGATCTCTGGTTGCCCCCGCCCAAGTGGACGATGGGGTATTTATAACCTTTGGGAGACGTGCCCACAAGGTGCTCAACATGTATAGCTACCGAACGCTTCAAGTTCTCGCTAACCTGGCGAGGTATATCCGCTTCGGCCGCGGTGGCAGAGGTGATGGGCCGCCTCGCTAACTAGCGAGGCATTGTCGCCCTTCCACCGCCGAACGGTTTCGCTGCTTTTTAGGCACGATTAAATGCCCTCAAATCACGCCTAGTGGGCGTATTTTCAGCGTGTAACCGCCCATTAGAGTAGCTGAACGTCTCTTTGCATTGATAAAGTCAAATGGGCCCCATCAGCATTGATTTAGACCCTTCAAGAGCTCGTTCCAAGTATTCTGGGTGTCTCGCCTTTGGCGAGACACAAGTAAGTGTCTCGCCTATAGCGAGACACATCAAGGTGTCTCGCTAGTGGCGAGACACAAACAAGTGTCTCGCACTGTAGCGAGACACAATCTCCCCATGTGTTGACTTCTTGAGATTTCGACGACGTTGTCCTTCGATCTTCTCATGATTTAGTCATATTTGAGGTTCTTCAGCAATTTTTGATGCCTACACCGACGACCCATCCGACAACGCGACCCAGAACTGCTGACGACGTGATTACGCCGCAAAACGCATAAAGCGAGTCGACGAACGCATGAAGTGAGTCGGCAAGGCGTACGAGCCAACGAAACGACGTATCATGGAATAAACCCGATGACGAAGTTCGACGAGGCGAGTTGACTAAACTCAAATGCCGATGAGACGGAATCAACCGTACTTAGTCCGTCAACGCAAACGAGCCGATTGAGCTCTGAAAGTTGATCGGATACGGACTCAAACACAACGGCGACGTCACCGGAGGAAAATTACGCCGGAGAACGATGGGAAAAAATCTCGGAAATCGGAGTTTGGCGGGCGAAACGAGAACCGAACCCGACCAAGGCTTCGGCCTTGGCCGAGGAGGCACGGCCAAGGCCGCACCACTTCGGTCTTGGCCGAAGTGGAGCGGCCAGGGCCGCGCCACCGTGGCCTTGGCCGCGGTGGCGCGACCCGTTGGCCGCGCCATTTCACCCCCCCTCCTCTTGAACTCTATAAATAGAGAGGAGGGGGTCTTCATTCGAGGAGGTCGGTCAGAGGTTGGAAAGAGGAGGATTCGGTCGGGAGTTTTGGATTTTCTGAGATTCCGGAGAGAGTTCTCGCGAGATCTACGAGCCTTCGTTACACAGATCCGAGCACCGGCGCAGTATAAATCGGCTCACGCCGATCTATATAGCGAGGTAAGCGAATCCGAGTCGAACTACAGATACCCTCTAGATTAAGCTTCGTCTTAATCTCAGGGATAGAGTTGTGATTTCTCCTAGTAGATCTCACCCGCTCCGGCGATCCTCTCCTTCGTGAGTGCGATCCCCGTAGGCGTTTCGTTTCCTTCGTGAAACGAGCCCCTTTACGTCTGTAGTTCCAGAACCCGGGTTTCTACCAGGATCTGAATTGCGCGGTGGTCCACGGACTAAATAAGTCCCCGGCACAGGCGAAGAACCCACACAAGCGAGGATCTCGAATAATAGAGATCCGAGCGTTTGTTCATTGAAGGAAAAAGTTATAATTGTAAGCCTTAAATAAAAGGCGCTTTCTTTTGTTTGAATTTTGTTGTAGGCCAACGAAGCTGTAAACAAATTCAAGACAATGAATACAAAACCAACTTTCTCCGCGAACAACTGGATACGAGATTGCCTAGCTCCACCTCCAGGTCCATGTTCAAATTGTAAGCTTCGGGGACACTGGCTAAGAAATTGTCCTACAAAAGCTTCACATCGTCCTCAGAGTACGGCTGATTCACAGAGTAATACCACTTCCAGCTCTCTTTCCACGGCTCAGATATCTGCCATTGCTAGTCTTGTTGCGCAGAATCTTGGTATGATGGAAACTCATTCGAGTTCTGATACTGCTGCTCTTGCTGCCACTTCCGGTAACTCAACTCCTTGGATATTTGATTCAGGTGCCTCACAACACATGACCCCTTATCACTCTATAATTCAAAATAGCACTCCTATTACATCTTCATTCATATATACTGCTAACAATTCTCCTCTTGCAGTAACTCAGTGTGGTGACATTACATCATCATCTCTTACCTTACCATCGGTTTTATGTGTTCCTAAACTCACCATGAATCTCATCTCTATTAGCCAATTAGCTTATTCTGGATGCATTATTTCATTTGACTCAAATTCATGTGTTGTGCAGGATTCTCACAACGGCCAGCGGATTGGGACAGGTCATAGAGTGGACGGATTGTATCAGTTAGACTAACTTCACACTTCTCTCTCTGTCATTAGGTCTAGTTACTCTACCTCTACTCTTTGGCATCGTCGGTTAGGACATCTCTCAGTATCTCGTCTGAAAACCTTAGTTGAGTTAGGAGTCTTAGGATCGTTTTCCTTCCATGCACAAAATAATTGTACTGATTGTCGTATTGCAAAATAGTCTGCTTTACCTTTTGTGACTCATGACAATATTTCTATTGAACCGTTTGATTTAGTACACTCTGATATTTGGGGTCCTGCTCCTCTTGAGTCCATGTCTAGTTACAGATACTACGTGAGCTTTATTGATGATTTTTCTAGATATACGTGGGTTTATCTCTTAAAATCACGTGCGGAATTTTTGATATATATAAAGACTTTACCAATATGATTTACACTCAGTTTAATAAGATAATTAAAGTCTTTCGATTTGATAATGCACGTGAGTATATTTCCTCATCTATGAAAAATCTCCTTAGTTTACATGGAACTATTGCCCAACAGTTTTGTCCTTACACACCAGAACAAAATGGTATTGCTGAGCGTAAACATCGTCATATTTTTAAAACAACACGTGCTCTCATGCTCACTGCACATGTTCCTCGATCCTTTTGGGCTGAAGCTCTTTTAACCGCTGTCTTGTTGATCAATATTACCCCATCATCCTTATTCACAGACACATGTCCATACTCTCGACTACAGAAATCTCAGTTTAATTATTCCAAGATTTGAGTTTTTGACTGTGTTTGTTTTGTTCTTCTTTCTCAAATTGAATGGGATAAGTTGTCACTTCGCTCCGCTAGATGCATTTTGTTAGGATATAGCCCATGTGACAAATGGTATAGATGTTATGATCCCAATAGTAAAAGAATCTGAATCTCCTGTCACGTCATTTTTTTGAGAACTTGTACTACTACTCATCACATAATGAGTTGGACTTATCCTTTCTCGACTCATCCACTTCCACATCCACATTACCGATACCATTGTACACTCCTGTTCTATCCTCATCTCCTGAGTAACCTTCACCCCTTCATGAAGTGAATTCAATTGATACAACGGACATGACTACTCCTGCTTCCGATTTGCCGACTGTTGTACTACCACCACCCCCACCACGACGCAATTCTCCTCGAAACCGTCATCCACCTTTGAGATACTCTTGTTTAACCAATTTTTATTCACCTCAATTTGTATCCTTTCTTGCTGTTATACATTTTTTATAGGAACCACAATCTTATTCTGAGACAGTTAAATATCCGGACTAGCAACAAGTTATACATGAAGAACTACAAGCCCTTCAGCGTACCCACACTTGGGATCTTGTTCCCTTGCCTCATGATACCGGACCAATCAGTTGCAAGTGGATATTCAAAATCAAAATAAAATCAGACGGTTCTGTTGGCGTCACAAAGCGCGTCTTGTTGCCCGTGGATTCTCACAAGAGTATGGTATTGATTATGAGGAGACTTTTGCCCCAGTGGCCAAAATCACATCTATTTGGACACTTATTGCTGTTGCGGCTACTCGACACTGGGATTTACATTAAATGGATGTGAAGAATGCATTTTCCAATGGTGAACTTACTGAGACCATTTTCATGCAACCACTACTCGGGGTTAATGCGCCTCCCTCTCATGTATGTCATCTTCGACGTGCTCTCTACGGCCTCAAATAGGCCCCTCGAGCTTGGTTTGAGCGCTTTCGACAATCTATTCTCTCTATTGGATTTACAGAGAGCTCGGCGGATTATACGATGTTTTACCATATTTCATCTCAGGGTCAGACCATTCTTCTATTGTATGTTGATGATATGATTATCACTGGGGATGATATTTCTGCTATCCAAAATCTCAAGCGACATCTTCAAAGTCAGTTTGAGATGAAGGATCTTGGGCATTTTTGCTATTTCCTTGGGATTGAGGTTACGTACTCTCCCCGTGGCTATCTTATGTCTCAACAGAAGTATATTTCAGATATGCTTCAGCGCACTACTCTTGCAGATGCGTCGCTTGCTACATGTACTCTTGTTACTACCCCCATAGAGCTTTATTTAAAGCTTCGTCAGTCTGATGGTGATCTTTTACCAAATCCCACTCGGTAGCGTGAACTTGTGGGTGTCTTGATATATTTGTTCCGCTACTGCTCGATGTATCTTACGCCAGACATACTCTTAATCGGTTTATGGCCACACCGACGACCATTCACTATGCTGCAATGATCCGACTTCTTCGCTACCTTCAGGGTACTGTCACTCGATCTTTATTGTTTCCCTCTGAGTCTTTCTTACTACTGCGGGCATACACTGATGCTGGTTGGGCTGATGACCCTGATACTAGACGATCAAATACTGGCTATTGTATCTTTCTTAGGTCATCTCTTCTTTCTTGGCGTAGTGAACACCAAAACACAGTTTCACGATCTAGCACTGAAGCAGAATATCATGCCATGGCTGATACTACTCTTGAAATTCGTTGGCTCTGCCATCTTCTTCATGATCTCGATGTTTACGTTCCTTCTCGGTTCCTCTTTATTGTGACAATACAAGTGCTATTCAAATTGCTTTCAACCGGTGTTCCTTGGCGCACTAAACACATTGAAGTGGACGCCATATTGTTCGACAAGATTACAAAGACTCACAAGATCTCTCTTCCTTACATTACCTTCCAAAGATCGGCTTGGAGGCATGTTCACTAAGGCACAAACTTACGCTTTCGGCTACAATATTTATTGTCCAAACTTTGGTGTTTGATCCACCTTAAGTTTTGAAGGGGTGTTAAGATAGTGTATATGTGTATAGGCCACTATTGACCCGTGCAGCTTAAGCCCATGTATAGTCTATATATTGTATTGTATTACAATATCAACATATGAAACTTTTACTATCCTAGTTAATATTAGCTAGATATAGGATAATGAATCCATTGTAAAACTTTATTGAGAGGTTTATAATTAATAACTAATCTAGGAACCCTCTTTCAAGTTCTCTGACATTCTCAACATAAAAGGATCGCAACTCCAAGGAGAAGAACTAGGCCTAATTAACTTTTCTCAAGAGACTTTGTAAACCCTAATCTATAGCCTAATATATATTTTTTTCCGAGAAAATTCATCTGCATGAATATTGCTATTGATTTACATAAACAAAACCTAGACATACATCCTTTTATTCTTTAATGCAATTTCAGCGCTTAGGCTTCGTCCATTCAAATTTGGCGGGCGAGTAGAAAGACTTGGTCAACAGACAAGTTCTTTGGCCTTCAAAGCCCAACTCATCGTGTCCTCCACTAATCTAAGAGTACTTTGACCTTTTCAAATCTTCAGCATCTTTGCTCACAAGTATATGTATCGTCTAAGGTACTGAGAACATTGATATATTAATGACACGAAGAGCTACCTGGCAATAATGAGACTAGTAAACCTTCTTCTTTCTTCTCTCGTCGCCGCTGCTGCAGCAGCAATCAGCACTTCTGCTGCAGTTCAATACTCTGTCGTCAATAACGCTGCGGAACTCCTGGTGGAGACATATTCAACAACCAGATAGGCGTCAGTTACACGAGCGCCTCTCCGACTCCACCAGCTTCATATGGACTATCTTCAACCAGACTACTCTTGCAGATGCGTCGCTTGCTACATGTACTCTTGTTACTACCCCCATAGAGCTTTATTTAAAGCTTCGTCAGTCTGATGGTGATCTTTTACCAAATCCCACTCGGTAGCGTGAACTTGTGGGTGTCTTGATATATTTGTCTGCTACTCGTTCGGATGTATCTTACGCTGTACATACTCTTAATCAGTTTATGGCCACACCGACGACCATTCACTATGCTGCAATGATCCGACTTCTTCGCTACCTTCAGGGTACTGTCACTCGATCTTTATTGTTTCCCTCTGAGTCTTTCTTACTACTGCGGGCATACACTGATGCTGGTTGGGCTGATGACCCTGATACTAGACGATCAAATACTGGCTATTGTATCTTTCTTAGGTCATCTCTTCTTTCTTGGCGTAGTGAACACCAAAACACAGTTTCACGATCTAGCACTGAAGCAGAATATCATGCCATGGCTGATACTACTCTTGAAATTCGTTGGCTCTGCCATCTTCTTCATGATCTCGATGTTTCTGTTCCTTCTCCGGTTCCTCTTTATTGTGACAATACAAGTGCTATTCAAATTGCTTTCAACCCGGTGTTCCTTGAGCGCACTAAACACATTGAAGTGGACTGCCATATTGTTCGACAAGATTACAGCACTCACAGTATCTCTCTTCCTTACGTACCTTCCAAAGATCAGCTTGGAGGCATGTTCACTAAGGCACAAACTTCTGCTCAGCTACAATATTTATTGTCCAAACTTTCGGTGTTTGATCCACCTTAAGTTTTGAAGGGGGGGGGGTGTTAAGATAGTGTATATGTGTATAGGCCCACTATTGACCCGTACCCGCTTAAGCCCATGTATAGTCTATATATTGTATTGTATTACAATATCAACATATGAAACTTTTACTATCCTAGTTAATATTAGCTAGATATAGGATAATGAATCCATTGTAAAACTTTATTGAGAGGTTTATAATTAATAACTAATCTAGGAACCCCTCTTTCAAGTTCTACAGCATTCTCAACATAAAAGGATGCGCAACTCCAAGGAGAAGAACTAGGCCTAATTAACTTTTCGTCTCAAGAGACTTTGTAAACCCTAATCTATAGCCTAATATATATTTTTTTCCGAGAAAATTCATCTGCATGAATATTGCTATTGATTTACATAAACAAAACCTAGACATACATCCTTTTATTCTTTAATGCAATTTCAGCGCTTAGGCTTCGTCCATTCAAATTTGGCGGGCGAGTAGAAAGACTTGGTCAACAGACAAGTTCTTTGGCCTTCAAAGCCCAACTCATCGTGTCCTCCACTAATCTAAGAGTACTTTGACCTTTTCAAATCTTCAGCATCTTTGCTCACAAGTATATGTATCGTCTAAGGTACTGAGAACATTGATATATTAATGACACGAAGAGCTACCTGGCAATAATGAGACTAGTAAACCTTCTTCTTTCTTCTCTCGTCGCCGCTGCTGCAGCAGCAATCAGCACTTCTGCTGCAGTTCAATACTCTGTCGTCAATAACGCTGCCGGAACTCCTGGTGGAGACATATTCAACAACCAGATAGGCGTCAGTTACACGAGCGCAGTCCTCTCCGACTCCACCAGCTTCATATGGACTATCTTCAACCAGAACCTTGATTCAGAGCGAAAGAGCGTGGATCACGTAACGCTCATCGTCAACAGCTTTAACGGTGTCGCTTACACTTCCAACAATGAGATCCACGTGAGCTCAGATTACATCGCGGGCTACTCCGGCGACGTGAAGGGAGAGATCACGGGCGTCCTGTACCACGAGATGACGCACGTGTGGCAGTGGGACGGGCAAGGGAAGGCACCAGGGGGTTTGATTGAAGGGATAGCGGATTACGTGAGGCTGAAGTCGAATTATGTACCGTCTCACTGGGTGAAGCCTGGGGAGGGGCAGAAATGGGATCAGGGGTACGATGTTACTGCCAGGTTTCTTGATTACTGCAGTAGTGTGCTTAGGAGTGGTTTTGTGGCGCAGCTTAATGCTAAGATGAGGGATGGGTATAGTGATGATTTCTTTATGCAGTTGCTTGGTAAGGGTGTTGATCAGCTGTGGAGTGATTACAAGGCCTATTATGGTAAACAATGATTGTAGTAATTAAGGTACTGTGATGTATCCATATCTACTAGGTTTTATGATAAATAAGTGAGGTGAACAGATTATCCCCCGACCTACTTCCTCTTTATATAATTTTCTGTAGATTTTTTAGTGAAAAAGATCGAGGTAACTTTTTTTTTCCCCCTTCATCCAGTTAAATTTGAGCAAGATACATAAATGTTTGTGTTCTTAAATAACGACCTGAATAGGCAATGCAAAGTCAATGTTGTAGCAATGATGTCAAAAAGAAACAGCAAAAAAAGTCCAATCAGAAAAGAAAGATCGTAAAAGCTTAATTTCTTATTTCCTACAAATAAAGTAAGATTTTCCATTGACTCATACCAACATCAGTCATAAAATTAAGGAGTAAAACCATTAATTGGATCTAAAATTCGAAAATCTATGTAGAGAAGCATCTAAAATTCGAAAATCTATGTAGAGAAGCATCTAGATGAAGTTGAGAAGGTGAAACGAGATTTTAGCTACCTCCCACTAACTAATGAGAAGGACATATGATCGCCAAAAAAACCATTTTATCATCAATTCAAAATTCATTTCTAAAATTATATAAATAAGAGTTAAATGATACATCAGGTGTTTTTCCATTACAGCTGATCAATTGCAGAAAAGTAATAAACATATACATGCTCATGATCAAAGTTGACATGCTCATGGTCAAAGTAGTATGCTCATTTTATTAATTTCATTATAAGATTTGGGGACCTAATAGCAATTTTAATGATTTGGGAGACTAATCTAAAAAGTTTAAGATTATAGGGACTAATAGCGAAATAACCTTTTTATCACAGAACGGTAGGAGGATTTTTGACTCATTGTGGATGGAATTAATGCGGGCCTACCATTTATCACATGGCCTTTATTTGCGGATCAATTTTATAATGAGAAGCTTATTGTGGATGTATTAAAAATTGGGATCGGCATTGGAGTGAAGGAATATACTTGGAGGCCGGAGGATAGGGCGTTGGTTGAGGCAGTGACGACAGAAAAGATGGTGAATAGGTTAATGGGAGGAGACCAGGAGGTGGAGGAGAGGAGCTAGGTAGGCTAAGGGACTCGGAGAGTTAACAAAGAAGGCAGTGGATAAATGTGGTGTTAGAAGTAATTTGTAATTCTCTAGAACACTCTACAATAATATTGTAATATGAAAAGTCTCTAGAAATAACTAGGACTAGAACTATGACAAAAATAAGATATATCTAGAAGATAGGAATATTATACAATACTTTAGAATATTTCATGTAAAATATCTATGCTCTAGAGAGTTCTATATGTGCCTATAAATAGGCAATGGATGTAAGCATTAAAAACAAGCTTTGAAGCAATTCAAACAAAGTTTCTTCAAGTTCTTAGCCTCTTCCTATTTCCCTTCTACTTCCTCTATTCTCAATGCACTAAAACTAAAATCAATTACCCACCTAGCTTCCGCAACCCCAACAAATTTGGTATCAGAGCCATTCAATTCCACTTCAAATCAATCGTGAAAGCCTTTAGCCTTTCACTACCATTCTAAATGGCAACCTCATCACCAATTGCCCCGTCTCTTTTCAACTACTCCCAAAACTTAGTCCCTATTTTTTATGGCAAAAACTATAACTTTTGGAGCCTCCAAATGAAGACTCTCTTCATTTCTCAAGAGCTTTGGGAGCTTGTGAAGAAGGCTATGAGGGTCCAGATGACTCGGCGATGTTAGCATCATGGACGTCGGCAAAGCAAAAGGAGTATAAGGAGAACAAGAAAACGGATGCGAAGGCTCTCCTCTTTATCCAACAAGGGGTAAGCAAAGCAATCTTTCCCCGAATAATGTCCGCGTCAAAATCAAAGGATGCATGGGACATACTCAAACAAGAATTCAAGGGCTCCGAAAAGGTAATCTCTATCAAACTACAATCTTTATGGAGAGATTTTGATAACATAAAGATGAAAGATAATGAATCCGTGAAAGAATTTTCTGATAGAGTTACCTCAATTATTAATCAAATTAAAAGCTACGGGGGCAAAATAGAGGATAAGAAGATTGTTGAAAAGATATTAAGAAGTCTTCCCCCTACATGGGATCATATAGCTGCTGCCACAGAAGAATCTAAAGATTTATCAAAACTAAATTTTTATGAACTAATGGCTTCTTTGGAATCATATGAGCTTAGAAGAAGCGGATCTTCAAGCTAAGAGGTGGAGCAAGCGTTCCAGTCAAAATTAACAATTTCAAGAAAAGGAGGAGATGGAACTAAAGAAAATAAAGAAAGAAGATTTTCTTAGAAATCACAAGATGGAAGAGGCAACTACCATCAACGAAAGTTTTGAAGACAAGGAATAATGAATGAGAGAGACAAAGATTTCTCAAAAGGTAAGTCTACCTCCTACTGTAAAATCTGTAGTAAGTATGGACATAACACATATAATTGCAGATTTAAATGCACTAATTGTAGAAATGCTAATCACTCCCAAAAAGATTGCTGGTACCAGAAAAATAACGAAGCCCACTATATAGAAATAGAAATAAATCACCTATTTTATTCATGTTTTAATGCACAATCAGAAGAAAAAGATTCTTGGTATTTGGATATTGGATGCAACAATCATATGACTGGAAATAAGAGCAGCTTCGTAGAGCTGAAGGATGGAGCAAGCTCTCAAATAAAGCTTGGAGACGGAAAATTAAAAAATATTGAAGGAAAGGGAGTGATAGCAGTTCAGACTAAGGGATGTAAGATTAAATACATCTCAGATGTTCTTTATGTTCTAGGGCTAACTCAAAATTTACTTAGTATGGGACAATTAATCCAAAAAGGATAAGTAGTCTATTTCTTTGAAAATGAATGTGTGATAATACATGATAAGAAGAAGCAAATAGTGGCCAGAATAAAAATGTCTCCTAATAAAGTTTTCCCCCTAAAAAATGTCTATAGAGAATCTTGCACTCAAATCAGAAGAAAATGACGATTCTCTAATATGGCATCAAAGATATGGCCACTTAAATTTCAAGAGTCTAAATTTGCTTAAAATGGAGAATATGGTGATTGGACTCCCACACATAAATAAAGAAGAAAAAGTTTGTGAAGGACGCATTTATGAAAAAATGCATCGCTTACCATTTACTAAAACATCTTGGAGAGCCCCGTTAGAATTGGTGCATGCTGATGTTTGTGGCCCAACACAAACCCCATCATTAAATGGAAGAAGATATTTCTTATTATTTGTTGATGATTATAGTTGAATAATGTGGGTATATTTCTTAAAAGAAAAATCAAAAATATTTTCAAAGTTTATTGAGTTTAAGGCTCTTGTAGAAAAGCAAAGTGGCCACAAATTGAAAGTTCTAAGAACTGATCGTGGAGGAGAGATCACCTCCAATGAATTTCAAAACTTCTACAAAAATCATGGAATTAAAAAGGAGCTAACAACAAGGTATACTCCACAATAAAATGGAGTAGCAGAAAGAAGAAATAGATCAATTATGGAGATAGCGAGGAGCATGTTAAAAGGTAAAAAATCGCCCAAACAAACTATGGGCTGAGGTGGCGGTATATACAGCAGTCTACATCTTATATAGATCACCAACAAAAGTTGTGCCAAACAAGACACCATACGAAGCTTGGTGTGGGCGAAAGGCGAAAGTGGATTTTTTTTAAGGTGTTCGGTTGTATCGCCTATGCACACAAACCAACACAGTTAAGAAAGGAAAAGTTTGATGAAAAAGGAGAAAAACTTATCTCTATTGGCTACAATGAAGAATCCAAAGCCTACAGACTATACAATCCTGATACTAACAAATTGGTAGTCTCTAGAGGTGTTATCTTTGATGAAGCAGGAACATGGAACGGTAAACCACATCAAACCTCAACACCAGACATCATTGAAGAAGAAAGGAAGGAACCATGTCACACCAAGATTGTCCTAGTCCAAGATCTCCAGATGCATCAACTTCAGACACAGATTCACCACCGAGAAAAGTGCGTTCACTGCAAGATATTTATGACTCTTGTAATGTGGCATTCTTCTCCTGTGAACCACAGAAGTTTGAAGAAGCTATTCAAGATGAAGGATGGAGAAAAGCAATGGATGAAGAAGTATACATGATCGTGAAGAACAAGACATGGGAGCTGGTCAATCTTCCAGAAGGAAAGGAGGCCATCAGCCTTAAGTGGATATACAAAACCAAGTATAATGAAGATGGCTCCGTTCAAAAGCTCAAGGCTCGATTGGTCGCGAAGGGTTACTCTCAGCAACCAAGAGTCGACTTCAACGAGACATTTGCCTCAGTTGCTCGTATGGAGACCATAAGGACGATATTGGCATTAGCAGCTCAAGCTCAAGCTCAAAGTATTTCAGCTAGATGTAAAGTCAGCATTCCTAATGGAGAACTTGAAGAGAAAGTCTATGTTGAGCAACCACAGGGCTACATAGTCAAAGGAGAAGAAAATAAATTTTATCGGCTACACAAAGCACAATACGGATTGAAGCAAGTACCACGGGCCTGGAACAGCAAAATTGACAACTACATCCGCGAGCATGGATTTCAAAGGAGCCCAAGCGAACCATCTCTATATGTGAAGAAAAAAGAATTTAAAAAGAAGATGAAAGAAGATTTTGAGATGACAGATTTAGAATTAATGAGATATTTTCTGGGAATACAAGTAAAGCAAATTGAAGGAGAAATATTTATCAATCAAGAAAAGTATTGTGAAGATCTTCTGAAGAGGTTCAACATGAAGAATTGCAATCCAGTAACTACACCAGCATTGTTGAATGAAAAACTATCAATGAATGACAGAGCACCCATGGTGGATGCCTCAAGCTACAGAAGCCTAGTCGGATCGCTGATCTACCTCACAAATACAAGGCCGGACAGATTCATGAGCAATCCAAGTAAACTACACTATGGAGCAGCGAAGCGGATTCTTCGATATCTTCAAGGTACAAAAAGTATGGGAATAAAATACACAAGAGAAGAAGATAATACATTAGCCAGCTACACTGACAACAACTGGGCTGGATGTATTGATGATTGCAAAAGCACTTCAAGATTTGTCTTCACTCTGGGATCTAAGGTAATATCCTGGACCTCAAAGAAACTGTAGATCATAGCTCTCTCATCTGCAAAAGTAGAGTATATCTCAGCTACAAGTGCCGCATGCGAAGCAGTATGGCTTCGAAGGATTTTCTCTGATTTGCACTAAGACCAAGAGTCACCGAATACTCTCTAATGTGACAGCAAGTCTGCGATAGCCATGATAAAGAATCCAGTCTTCCATGCCAAAACCAAATACATTGAGATTCGTCATCATTTCATCAGAAAGCTCATTGAAGACAGGGAGATCGAGCTAGAGTTCATCTCAACAAATGAGCAGCTAGCAGACATCTTTACAAAGGCATTACCCTCCAAAAAGTTTATATTATTTAGAAATGAGTTAGGAATTACAAATTAAGGAGGGGTGTTAGAAGTAATTTGTAATTCTCTAGAACACTCTACAATAATCTTGTAATATGGAAAGTCCCTAGAAATAACTAGGACTAGAAAAATGATAAAAATAAGATATATCTAGAAGATAGGAATATTATACAATACTCTAGAATGTTTCATGTAAAATATCTATGCTCTGGAGAGTTCTATATGTGCCTATAAATAGGCAATAGATGTAAGCATTGAAAACAAGCTTTGGAGCAATTCAAATAAAATTCCTTCAAGTTTTAGCCTCTTCCTATTTCCCTCCTACTTCCTCTATTCTCAATCCTCTAAAACTAAAATCAATTACCCACCTAGCTTCCGCAACCCCAACAAGTGGCTCTTTCTTGTGTTGATTTGAGTAATCTTATTGAGGAGTTGTGAAGGGAAATGTGAAGCATCACGTATGAGAGCAATTAATTTCAAATCGAGATCCTCAATAATTTGCATTAAAATGTCTACTCAAATATTATTGAGTGGAAGATTGATTGCATCCTGCTGCTAGCCTACTATGGGGAATAAATTTGGTCTTGTTATGTTGATACGATTAATAAATTTTGTACTTATGCCTCGTTTTTCAAGTCTAGATATGTAAAACAGATATCCAAGTTGACCAAAGAATTACTAGCTATAAATAGCTAAATACAGACTCAAAGCTTCAGTGCATTTAGAGTTAGAAGATGATATTTTGTGAAGATTTGAATGATAATCGTACAAATGACATAGATTTGAGGGGTGGTAATCTTACAAATGTCATAGATTTGACAGGTATCTAGGTGAAAAACCCTCGTGAGTTCCAGAAAAGGACCGAAATCAAACAACTCTCAACAAAATATCAAGGCAAAGCAAGGGTCGAGAAATTTTTTTCTTTCACCTTTTTTTTTAATAAACAAACACCACTGAGAGCATTCAAACTAAAAAAACATGGGAAAATTGTGTCAAGGCCCCAAAAGCAAAAACTTCATGTGACCAGGCCCTTCCAACTTTGTCCCATGTTGATCAGCCCCAAACAGTAACACAATTTGTGCTGCACCCCTTTTTAGCCATTATTGCATGTCAACTAAGCATAGAGAGAGAGAAACCAAAAATCCTAAAATACCCTTATCTCCTTCTTCCTCCTCTCCTCTCCTTTCCTCTCCTCCTCTCATAACCCATCTCCTTCCTTTTCTCTTCATCTAGTCATCCACAAGGGCTGATCTTTCTCCGACTGATCTTTCTCCGGCGATTCATCTAGTCATAACCCACCTCCTCTCCATCACTGGCCCCCTCAAAAGTACTGCAGCCCCCATCCCCTTCTCCTTCACCATCACACAGGAGTACTCCATTGAAGCCTCTACATCCTCCTCCATCACCCGCGCCATCTCCTTATCTGTCGTCCAAGCCTAGCCCTTCTCCATCTTCGCCCCGTCCAACGCTACGTCCTCCTCCTCCATCACCATCACCCGGCACTACTCTCGTGTCTCCTCCACCGCCTCCACCACATGCTCCTCCCTCCACGGTAGTAAACAACCACTACTCCTTCACGTACATATGGAATATTATTATACCGTCGAAAAGCACTCCATCTCCCCCTCCGATTCCTTCCCCTACTCATCTTCCTCCTCCGCCGTTCTGTAGGAAATTCAATGTTAAAAGTGGACTTAACACAAACCAAAGTGGACCTAACACGAATAAAACTGGACTTAACACGAACCAGGTTCGTGTTAAGTCTAGTCTGGTTCGTGTTAAGTCTAACCAGGTTCATGTTAAGTCTAACCTGGTTCGTGTTAAGTCTAACCTGGTTCATGTTAAGTCTAACCTAGTTCGTGTTAAGTCTAATCTGATTCGTGTTGAGTCTAATTTTGATTCATGTTAAGTTCATGTTAAGTCTATTTTGATTCATGTTAAATCAAACTTGGTTCATGTTAAGTCCATCTCGGTTCATATTAAGTCTATTTTGATTCATTTTAAGTCAAACTTGGTTCATGCTAAGCCTAACTTGGTTCATGTTACGTCCATCTTGGTTCATGTTAACTCTTTTTTGATTCATGTTAAGTCAAACTTGGTTCATGTTAAGTCCATTTTGGTTCATTTTAAGTCGATTTTGATTCATGTTAAGTCCAACTTGGTTCATGTTAAGTCCATTTTGGTTCATTTTAAGTCGATTTTGATTCATTTTAAGTCCAACTTGATTCGTGTTAAGTCTAAATCAAATTGGACTTAACATTAGATTTAACACATATCATGTTAAGTCTTTAACATGAATCAAAATAGACTTAACATTAACCAAGATGGACTTAACATGAACCAAGTTTGACTTAACATGAGTCAAAATAGACTTAACATGAACCAATATGGACTTAACATAAATCAAATTGGACTTAACATGAATCAAATTGGACTTAATATGAAATTATACTTAAAACAAGTTGAATTAGACTTAACATGAATCATGTTAAGTCTAATTCAACTTGTTTTAGACTTAATATGATTAGTGTTAAATCTAATGTTATTAAGTCCAATTTGATTTAGACTTAACATTAAGTTTATTAGACATGACATTCCTCTATTTAAATTGGACTTAACATGAACCAAGTTTGACTTAACATGAATCAAAATAGACTTAACATGAACCAAGATGGACTTAATATGAATCAAGTTGGGCTTAACATGAACCAAGTTTGACTTAACATAAATTAAAATAGACTTAACATGAACCAAGATGGACTTAACATGAACCAAGTTGGGCTTAACATGAACCAAGTTTGACTTAACATGAACCAAGATGGACTTAACATGAACCAAGTTGGGCTTAACATGAACCAAGTTTGACTTAACATGAATCAACATAGACTTAACATGAACCACGTTGGACTTAACATGAACCAAGTTTAGACTTAGCATGAATCAAAATAGACTTGACATGAACCAAGTTGGACTTAACATAAACCAAGTTGGACTTAACTTGGTTCATGTTAAGTCCAACGTGGTTCATGTTAAGTCTAATTCATCTTGTTTTAGACTTAACATGATTAGTGTTAAATCTAATGTTATTAAGTCCAATTTGATTTAGACTTAACATTAAGTTTATTAGACATGACATTCCTCTATTTAAATTGGACTTAACATGAACCAAGTTTGACTTAACATGAATCAAAATAGACTTAACATGAACCAAGATGGACTTAATATGAATCAAGTTGGGCTTAACATGAACCAAAATAGACTTAACATAAACCAAGTTGGACTTAACATGAACCAAGTTGGGCTTAACATGAACCAAGTTTGACTTAACATGAATCAACATAGACTTAACATGAATCAAGTTGGGCTTAACATGAACCAAGTTTGACTTAATATGAATCAACATAGACTTAACATGAACCACGTTGGACTTAACATGAATAAAGTTTGGACTTAGCATGAATCAAAATAGACTTGACATGAACCAAGTTGGACTTGACATAAACCAAGTTGGACTTAACTTGGTTCGTGTTAAGTCCAACGTGGTTCAAGTTAAGTCTAATTCATCTTGTTTTTAGACTTAACATGATTCGTGTTAAATCTAATGTTAAGTCCAATTTGATTTAGACTTAACACGAATTATACCTAATATTAAGCTTATTAGACATGACATTCCTCTATTTAAATTGGACTTAACATGAACCAAATTGGACTTAACATGAATCAAAATAGACTTAACATGAACCGAGATGGACTTAACATGAACCAAGTTAGGCTTAACATGAACCAAGTTTGACTTAACATGAATCAAAATAGACTTAACATGAACCAAGATAGACTTAACATGAACCAAGTTTGACTTAACATGAATCAAAATAGACTTAACATGAACCAAAATAGACTTAACATAAACCACATTGGACTTAATATGAACCAAATTTGGACTTAACATGATTCAAAATAGACTTGACATGAACCAAGTTGGACTTGACGTAAACCAAGTTGGACTTATTAGACATGACATTGTATTTTCTTGTCAAGTCTATTTTTTTCTCATTTATATGTGCTATGTTTGATGATGACTTGTTGATTGACATGTAATTTATGGTTTCACTTTATCTTTCTTCACATTCACATGCATGAGATTCATATTATCGATTATGGTGTGTTGTTGGTAGATGCTAACTTTAAATCATATTCATGTTTGCATATGCATGTAATTAGTTGTATGAAGCAAACTATGAGTAGTTTCTTTTGCACTAACTTTTAAAAAAACTTTGCCAATGTGCAATTGAATTTCATTGAGAAATTGCATATATGAGTGTATTTTGCTAAAACATGATAAAATATCCACACTCATATATATAATTCACACAAGAAAAATATCATTGTTAGAAGTTAGTCAAAGACTCATACTCGTGGATTTTTTGTTAGTTGCAAATCTCAAAGGGTAGTTGTTATAACACTTCAAATTATCCTAACATTAACCTATGGTTAGTAGCAGACAAGTATCCCGCATTAGAGACACAATCTAGCTAATCTACTTCAGAAGGAACCGAACCAGCAGTTCAGTCGACTCAAACGGCCGACATGGTAAACAGCCCACTCGACCGCCTCCCCTGTCGATATCTTGCGGGGCCGGCTCAAAAGGCGGTACATGCCGTCATTTCGGCATTCTTGCTAGGCCGGCTCGACAAACAGCCCACCCGGCCGTTCCTTTGTCGGCATATTACAAGACCGACTCAAAAGGCGGTACGAGTCAACCTCTTCGAATACAACGACTCCATGGGTGACCCGCTTGACTGACCGGTCGACATCTTGTGAATCCGACTCAAAAGGCAGGACTTCTCGACATGCCACCTATGATAGGAAGATGACGACGTGCCTCGAGCCTCCCGTTAGCGATGAGCCATCACCACATTTAATGCGAGATCAGAGCCATCAATTCTCTATACTCATAGATCTTTAAGACACGTCGTACCATGTGCCCCCTGTCACTTCGCATTAAATGCCGACACGACTTCCTCCATTCAGCTGGTAACTCTTATAAAGGCGAATCTGACCCAGCCACCGACCCATGCCTAATCGAAGTGACACCCATCCACTCGTCGGCCGACACCTGTAAAGAAAGAGCTAACTCAGCCGCTAGCTATCAGTCGGCCGAAGTTACCAAATTGCCCCCCGTTACTTCTATAAATAGGCAAACTGTTAACAACACAGGTAGGCAATTTGAACCTACATTTCAGAACTCTCAATAAAGTTCTAATTTTTCCACTCAAGATTATCCACTAACTTGATCGTCGGAGGAACCACCGGGGATCCAACCCCAACCTCTCATGATTTGTGACATGTGCAGGTCAGCTCAGGGAATTTCAGAACTGGATATCCAGAGGAGTTAGGGGACCCTAATCATCTGACAATACATAATTAATTGACTGTGTGATCCATAGCATCAACAGTAGTCATCCTATACTAAACGAAACATGTTTAGAGATGGTGTACATCACCTGCCAAACTTTGTCAATCTTCCTTGTGAATCCTATAAGGCATAGATGGTAGGTTGATATTTGAATACTATTGACTATTGCATTGCTTATTGTTTTGCTTATTATCTATTTTATTCTGTTGCATATTCTGTGATATCTCAAAAATTAGTAGGCATTCCTATTCACCCCACACACACACACACAAACACACTTGCATCATAGATTGAACAAACTACGCTTACAAATTGAGTAATATATGTTTACTTATGACAAATCAAAAGTTGTGATGAAAAATTTGGATGATGGGAGTTCATATGGGGGAAAAGAAACAATATGTAGGTTATACTTTTACATCTTTTTACTCGCCACCGAAATGTCATTTATGAGATTTTCTCAATAGTTTAGGTGGATCAAGGTTTAGCATGATCTTGTTTTGGGAGTCTTCCCTCATTTATAACTGACTTAAAAAGTTCACAGGAAAATGCCCAAATTTCATGTAGATTTTGTGAAATTTTCCCTTTTTTTGCTACACAGAAATGTGGATTTTTTTTGGGGTGGAGGAAATAAAATTTGATCAACTCTAAACAACATCATCAACTAATATAAGAGTTGGGACATATGATATCAATTCATGACATTATTAGTCTACACAAAAAAAATGTTCTTTTTTATCATCTCTTTTCTTGTTTGGACACATTGAACTGTTGGATATCAGAAGGTGGTAGGAGCCCAAAAACTGTAACTTTTATTGATATGAGAACAAAACTTGTACAAAAAATAAATTTTACTAACACTCACACATTGTAAACTTCATACTTCACTCGCAAGGGAGGTCACTCTAGCTTACATGGACACATTCTCCACCAACGGTCACTAGATACTTGAGGACTTCTTACTTTTGGGATAGTTACAATTGGACACCATGACCCCTACTGGTACAAGGTAGGCTGGAGAAAATTCTAGAAAGATAAAGAGACATATAAAAATAAGAAAATAAGAGAATAATCTAGATGATGAGAGAATGGAGGGAGAGAGACCATGAGAGAGGGAGAAACTTGGAGAATCTTCTAGAAGAACTCTCTAGGATGATATTTAGAGTAACTGTTGTGATTGTGTCTTTGAGTCTTTGTATAACTTCATAAGAGTTAGATACAATTAAATGTCTATCATAATTAGGGGATTGGGTCTTATCATGATAAGGTGTTCGTATCATATTCTAATTAGGAATTTAGGTTAGGAGTAGGGTTTTGGTTTCCCTATGTATAGTTATCTTTGATTGGAGGAAAAACCAAGAAGGCGCGAGCCATTATTGTTGTTATCTAGGGTTAGCAGAGCGTGTAATTAGATTCAAAGTACTGTATGAGAGGAAAGAGCTTCACAGTCTTTGTCCGTCCAAAAAATTCCAAGATTGGGAGAGGATTCATAGTCTTTGTTTGTCCAAAAGATTGTAAGCAGAGGATTTTGGAGAGATATGAGATGTTACTTATGTATGTGAGTTTGAGATATTTTAGAGACGAGAGTTGAATGGTTCCTCTTGTAAGGTTCTCCTTCAATATAGTGAATTTCTCGTATTGTGCCCCGTTGATATTGGTCGAATTTGATCTACCGAACCACGTTTAATCTTAGTATTCTTCTTCTTGATTGTGAGTGTACGATCATGTGGATTGTGGTTAAATTCCGGGTTGCAGAAATCCAGTAGGGGAACTAAAATCCCCAACAGCAACTTCTAGAAGAAGAACCTTCTAGAGGAGGTGTTGATCTCTTAACATGAACTAGATAAAAGCTCATTCAACTAGAGAAAAGCAGTTCATTGCAATCTCATGCATTATTTTGGGTTCACTTACAAACCCCCTGACCTCAGGAGGTTTTGCACATAACCTCTGAACTTGTTTTGTCTCATAAACCCCTTGGGCTTTGGGGTGTCTCATAAAACCACTTAGTGGGGGTTTCTTTTTGTTGTGTAGCACAGAAGACGACCACTACAACAAGGATTGTAAATTATGATACATTTTTTGTCTCTACGCGACACATTTTTGTGTCGCACAAATAGAGCGTGACACATAACAAAAGTGTGGTTAGAGCATGTGTGGAGAGCGTCTTTCTACACATGTACGAATGTGTTACAAAGTCACAACACATATATATGTCAAGCATGGTGACACATGCAAGTGTCACAAAACTCGTGACACATATATGTGTCCAGAGTGGTGACACATAGTTGTGTCTATACCATTAAAAATATAAAGAGTATTTCTCAGAAGGTCACCCATCCTAGGATTACTCTCACCAAAGCACAATTAACTATGGAGCTTTTTAGCTTATACACTATCATAAATATTTAATCATCATTATAATTAAAATCTAAGATTTATTATTTAAACTCATTAATAAATATTCTCACAATCCATGTTGGACTATTAGCCTATTTCAATTATATTTAATTGTATATCTAATGACACAAATATGTGTCGTGATTTACCACACTTTTTATTTGTGTCACTATTGTTTAATCTTTTACAAATAAAATGACACTTTTATATGTGTCATAAAATAAGTGTGGATAAATACAAATTTTGTTGTAGTGGACGATGAAAGAAGATAAACAAAATACATCTAAATGCCTACAAGATAACAAACAGGTCGCAAAACCAAGGCAGGTGACGACGACCTATTGCGAAGTCCAGTGAAACACCGTGGCTGATGACCATGGTGTGTCATAGGTTGGACTGGTCCAAGTTGGTTTCGGGTTGGATTTTTTGGGAAATTCTTTTATATTCCGGATTATCCCCTATAAATAGAGTTGTTTCTGAGTAGCAAAAGAGTTGTGAAGAAGGAATAAGAGAGAGAAATCTAGGATTTATGGTGATTTTTTAGTGAGATTGAGAGAGGGTTTCTTGCAAGTCTCCTGAGAAATGCAAAAAAGACCAGATGTTGTATAATTTCTAATGTAAAGATAGACTCAAATCTCACTCGTGAACGTAGGCTGATTCCAAACCATATAAATCTTGTATCTTTGCATCTGTTTTACTTTTCGGCAACATGTTGTTGTGGTTTTGTTTTCCATTTTGTTCGATTTTGTTCTTCTTGTTGTTTCCTTATCATTGAGGTGATCGTTTGCCCTAGTAAGATAATTAGGTAGATCCGGGCAAAACTTTTGCATCCTGCATCGATTTTTAACACTTTTCTTTGAAGGACCTTTTAGTTATTTGCTAATTACATGTAAGGGAATTTGTTGAAAAAAGTTTAAACTTGGTTGTGAGACACCCCAAAGTTAACGAAAGATTTGTAAAATAGAATAAGTTTAAGGTTATTTACACATAAAACCACCTGTTGCAAAGTTCAGGTTTTTTTGTGAAATTAATCCTTTTTTCTCTGCTTGACAAAAGTCGTATTCTAGTGTTAACAAGTGATAACTCATATCTAGCTAGCGTCTCAAACATGAGAATAATTTTGTACATTACTTAAATGGAGAGGAATTTGGATATGGTGGGTGAAAACCGAGGCTAAATTTTGATATCAAAGGGCGTGCTTGAGAAACTGCTGACTAGAGTCCATGACAAGAGTACAAACTCTGTCGCTTTACCATGAGAAGGACAAGAATTGAGGAGTTCAAGAAAATCCCTACGTTAGCAATGACGGTTACGAAAGATAGAACGTTTTCATCCCTACTCCTACTTTGTACATATATTGAACTCTCCTCGCACTTATCTTCACACTCAAGTTCTACAGACTGTTGAGAGATTATCTTCCCTTCTTCAAAATTTTCAGAGTTTTCTTTTGATAGGGCTCTCTGAGCTCTCAATCTTCTCTTTAATTTTTTTGAATTTTTCTTTCATAGGACTTTGTGATGAGCACCGAGACCCACACACTCCACATCCTCTTCTTCCCTCTTATGGCCCCGGGCCACATGCTTCCCATGGCTGACATGGCGAAGCTCTTCGCAGCCCGTGAGGTGAAGACCGTTATCCTCACCACCCTGGGCAATGTTCCGCAAATCCAACCATCCATCAATCGTGCCAACGAGTCTGGGTATCGTTATCCTATCGAGATTTCCCTCATTCCGTTCCCTTTTGTGGACGGTCTACCTAAAGGTTGCGAAAATCTATCCTCCATCCCCCAAGACTTGCATTTGAATTTTGCTGCGTATTTGGAGAGTTTACGCGAGCCATTTAGTAATATCCTTAAACAAATCCTTCCTGATTGCGTTGTGACCGATATTTTTCTCCCGTGGACCGCTGACGTGGCGGAGGAGCACGGGATACCGAGGCTCCTCTTTCACGGGTCGAATTTCTTTTCACAATGTGTCACTGATAGTATTGCGAAGAATAGGGTTCTCGAGAGTGTTTCGGTAGATGAGGAGTCCTTTGTTGTCCCTGGTCTCCCACATAACATCGAGTTGCGTAGGTCTACGATACCTGATTTTCAAAAGTGGGCGCCTCGCTTAGCCGAGTTATTTAAGAAAATAAAAGAGTCCGTACATAAGGATTATGGTACGATAATGAACACTTTCTACGAGTTGGAACCAGATTATGCTGACTATTATCGGGACGTGATGGGGAGAAAAGCTTGGACAATAGGGCCATTATCTCTATGCAACAAGCATAGCATCGACAAGTCTATAAGGGGGAGAGAGGCAACGATAGACCATGATTCTTGCTTAAAATGGCTCGATTACAAAAAACCATGTTCAGTTATCTATGTTTGTTTCGGTAGTATGATGGATATCACGACATCACACCTTCAAGAGATAGCATTAGGGCTTGAGAGATCCAACCACCCATTTATTTGGGTGGTGAGGACGAATAATGACGAAGAATGGATGCCTCAAGGATTCAACGAGCGAGTTGAAGGAAAAGGTCTAATCATAAAGGGGTGGGCTCCACAGATATTGATACTGAATCACGGAGCAATTGGAGGCTATATGACACATTGTGGATGGAATTCAAGTTTAGAGGGAATTAGCGCAGGCTTGCCATTCATCACTTGGCCTATGTTTGCCGAACAATTCTACAACCAAAGGCTGATTGTTGACATGCTTAAAATTGGGGTTGAAATTGGAATGAAAGTATTTGCTCCAAAAATTGAAGAGAGGGAGGTTATAGAGGCGGCAAGGGTTGAGAGAGCGATAAATGAGTTGATGGGCGACGGAGATCAAGAGGCAGAGGAGAGGAGGAGGAGAGCGAGGGAGCTCGGAGACATGGCAAAGAAGGCAGTGGAGAAGGGAGGATCTTCTTACAATGATCTGGATAATTTGATTGCGGAACTAATTGAGAGGAGGAATGCAAATTAGTGATTGAAGATATATCCTTTTGTGTCTAAAATATGTTTCATTTGTCTCTTGTATTTTCCAAAGTTCCATAGACTAATAGTTTCAACGAAAGCATTTCATTATATATATGTAATTGTCACTAAGGGAGCTTTCCATTAATGCAAATGGGGTTAGCCAACGTTTGATCGTGTGATAAAGACTTGGAATTATTGTGATGTATGCATATTGAGTAGATGAGCTGGAGATCTTTTCAAAAGTAACTGGTCATAACTGCTCCATATACGGTTCAGAATAACCCACTTGCAATGCTGGATGTTTTGATTGTATTGCCATTTATCATAGTCTAACAGATAAAAAGAATGTTGGGTATTATTTTCTAGCTAGAGAGATAATTAATTTGGATGAGGCTATTGAAAAGTGAGGCTAGCATTTGACATCACAAATATTTATTGCGTGTGAGTACAATATAGCAACAATAGACACATGAGAGATATCAGAAAACAGTTGAGGAGAAATGACCACTTGAAAGATCTAATATTACCAAAATCTCTCCCTCAAAAAAAACATTACCAAAATCTCTACTTCGCACTCGTACATATATTGAGTACTAATCTTTTATTCTCCTTCTCATTTTGCTCCTCCTAAATTCTTATAGTATGTTTCTTTTATACGACTTTCCGATGAGCTCTGAATCCGAAACACTCCACATACTCTTATTCTCTCTCCTTGCTTCGGGCCACATGCTTCTGATAGAAAATAAATAAAATAAAGTTGCAAGTGTACAACTATCAAGTTATAGTATAAAAGATATCGATTCCTCGAGGAAGGTGTTGTAGGAAATAATCCAAATTGATTTCTAAGTTGTGTGTGGACAATTAGGAATCAAAGTGTAAATGTAGAGAGATAAAGAGAGTGTGTAATTATTTACAAATAAAAGAAAACTAGATCATGAGAGGAGAAAGAGAGATGAATAACATCAAGAAAATAAATAAAAGAAAATAAAGAATAAAATGAAAAAGAACAAAATCAATAAAGAGAAATTTGACCAAAAGAGGAAAATCATAACAAGTAAAACAATAGAAATCAATTAGAGAAATGAGGAATCTAGAATTGAATCCACTAGTTGAATTCATTTAGGATTTATGAACTACTCTCTTTTATCATATTTTAATTAGATTTATTAAGCATAGACTATTAAACCACTCAAGGAAAGTATAACCTATCAAATTATCATCCAAGTAAAATCAACATTCACGAAAGAGCAACAACTAGATATTAATTTTAGAACTCGTAAGCATAACCTATCAAACCACTTAAGATAAGTATAGATTATCAAATTCTTCTTCTACCAATTAGTTCTCTAGTTGATTATCCTAAACATGATCATTTTAAGCACAAGAGAGCAATCCACAAATTATAAAAGAAATCAAACTAGTTTCATACAATTCTAGAATTCCTACAAGATTTTAGTTACACATTTTAGAAAATAAAAATAAAGAAATAAAATCTAAACTAGAAAGTATGAAAGAAGAAAAATAAAACTAACTACAAAAGTAAGAATAATAGCAAGAAAATAAAGATCTAAACTATGAGCATAAAAGTAAATCTAAACTAAAAAATAAAAATGCAAGAAAGTAAATCTATACTACAAAATAAAAATATAAGAAAATAAATAAAATAAAGAGCATGAAAGTAAATCTATACTATGAATTAAAGGTATGAAAAATAAAACTAACTACTGACAAGAAATTAAACTAATTAGAAGAGAAGAAGAAGGCTTACATTACAAGAGGATTCTAACATCTTGAAGAAAATCATTATCTTCATCTTCATCAATCAATAGAGAGAAGAAAAAAAGAATATGAAAAGGTAAAAATTTATTAATTGTAAACAAAGTTTACAATTTTGGAAGATCTTCTCAATTAAGGGTAACCCTCCTCTCTAAATGAAGTTTTGTAAAATTTTTCACACTTAAACCCCTTACCATCTACCCCTATTTATAGCCTATAGCAAGCAACAATAGTCATTAGATTTTACTTGGGCTCCAATGATCAAATCTTAGCCATAAAACAAATCAGTTACAGGTCAATCGATTGACCAATCGGCTGACCAACCAATTAGAATTTCAAAATTCTGAAACTGTAGATAGCTCCGTCTCGTTGAGATAGGTGATTTTCATATATCATATGTTAAATTCTATCTTCCGGATTGGGAGATATCGTCATATCTTTGCGGCTAATCATCCTGAATATGATTTTAACTTGATTTCTTTTTATATTGGATCCTTGTTTCTTCGGCTTCTATAGGCTGCTTGGCTTGATCCCGGGCTTCAATAAAAGCTTAAAAATGAGAAAACTTGAGTTATTTTTGAGCTTTTATTCATTAATTCTTTAATTTTTGCAGATTAAAAGAAAACACGTTATTAGTGATATATTTATTTAAATAAAATAGATAATGAGAGTATAAAAATATAATAAAATATGATGATCAAATACCCCACACCTAAACTTTTGCTAGTCCTCTAGCAAAGAAAAGAAAGAAAAATCCTAACTCACTTTCGCAGGAATTGCGGTTGTATTTAGTGCATACAACAAGCCTTTAAACCCCTAAGTTACCCTAGAGGTCGAGTTGTAGTCTCGTGAGGGTTTGCAGTAAATATACCCATAAAAGTCGATCAAATTGCCAATTTAAAGAAGTCAATGAATAATTAATTCACTTGATGCCTTTAAATAATCTAATTATAGTTAGTTTTCAATCAAGAAAACGTTTTTATGTATAACTCCAAAGTAAATCTCTTAGAAAATCTTTTCATTATAGTTATACAAAACCAAATTCAACTTAGAAATTTAATTAAAAGTTTTGAAAAGAACATGCTAACTCTTTGATTCAAATAGTTTTCAAGTCTCTTGATCAATTTATTTTTCAAATATATATATATATATATATATATATATATATATATATATATATATATATATATATATATATATATATATATATATATATATATATATATATATATATATATATATATGATTCTAAGGAGCCACTGCACCTCTCGATGCATGGATTGGGCTATTTTAATATACGATCCGCTCCATTCATCATGATCTAAATACCTTAAAACATCTATAAAACAAAAATCATGATGTTTCAATACTTCTAACACATATTTTCATTGTCACTTTAGTTGTATTGTCGTAAAATTGTTAATTTTACAATCACTTGATGCATGAGTAACTACAACCCAATATGCCTAATTTTTTATTTATACACCATCCAAAATATATAGATCAAAATGAGCGAGTGGATCAAGCAAATTGATTGTATATAACGTAATTTTGAAGGTGCATTCTTAGATTCAATCTAAGTTGGCTCCTTAGGATCATATTTCTAATATATATATATATATATATATATATATATATATATATATATATATATATATATATATATATATATATATATATATATATATATATATATATATATATATATATATATATATTCAGATTAAGAGAACTTGAAAATTTATTTTTCACTTTAAGCTAAGCATGCAAAAATTTTATTACTTTAATTACAAGTCTAAGTTGGACTATAGTGAAGTATACTACGTTGAAATTTATTTCTTAATAAATTTATTTAGAGTTATCATAAAAGGTTAATTTGAGTATAAAACTAACTAAGAATTATTAATTTTATAAAATACATATAAAGAGGCGATGGGAAAGTGCTGCATTAGGTTAAGGAAATTAGCCATGACCTCGATAACAAGGCCTAACAAGTGGAGCATGGTCAACTGTCAACTAGAAAAAGATCCAAATAAATTAAGAATAAAATTTGTTCCACAACTTGAAACCATGCTTACTGTAGTCTATATAAACTTGCGGCTAAAAGACCAATTTGGTCCCCGTACTAGTGCTTCATTCTCAAATTGGTCATCGTACTTTATTTTTTCTTAACTTAGTCCTTGTACCCATTATTAGATGTAAACTTAGTCCTTTTTAACATCCATTAAAATTTTCGTTAAATAAAATTAGAATGGACAATATTACTCAACCCCAAATTTTAGATATAAATCAATCCTTATTTCGTATAATACCTACACATCATCACATATGCGTAATGCATAAATATAGAACATGCACAAAAACATGCACAAGACAGGTTTTGAGTTGATGAGTCGACTACTAGGCATTGTAGTCGACTACTAGGCATTGTAGTCGACTACTAGGCATTGTAGTCGACTACTAGGCATTGTAGTCGACTACTAGGCATTGTAGTCGACTACTAGGCATTGTAGTCGACTACTAGGCATTGTAGTCGACTACTAGGCATTGTAGTCGACTACTAGGCATTGTAGTCGACTAATCGTATTATAGTCGACTAATCTGATTCATTAGTCGACTAATATGAGTTGTAGTCGACTAATGCAGGCAATTCAGCGGGTCTAATTAGGATTTGGTTTTAAACCCAATTCGTTTAGAGGCTATAAATAACCCTAACACGATTGTTAGGGTAAGTTTTAAGCACGTTTTGGAGCGACCTTTGAGAGAGTTTGTGCATCTTTGGAGAGGAGATCTTTTGAGAGATTGAGAGGTTTGTTTTAGGGTTTCTTTGTGAGAACTTGTAATCCTAATTTGTATTCTCTCTTTCTATTAGTGAAAATCCCCTCCTTACCCGTGGGCGTAGGCAACTTGCGAACCACGTAAATCTCGTGTCTTTACTCTTTTATTGTGTTTTGGTTTTCGTTTGTGGTGGTTTCTCTCGACGGTTCACGGCCCGCTCTACAATTGGTATCGAGCTATTGTTGATTGGAAGTGGTGTAATTTCTAATTTGAGGGGTGTTGGTGATTCACGAGAGAAGCGGATTCACGAAGACAAACAGAGGATGCGCCAACCAAGAATCACCAAAGTGGGAAAATTCGAGATTGAAAAGTTCAATGGGAAGAACGATTTTTCTTATTGGAGGATGCGGATGAAAAATTTCTAATTTCATAAAAATTGCACAAGACTTTGGATGGAAAGGAGAAGAAGAACAAGGATATGTCGATGAGGATTGGGAGGAGTTGGATCCGGAAGCACGGTGTCGATTATCCTATGCCTCGAGAGGGATGTAGCTTTCTTGGTAGATGGAGAGGAAACGGCCATGGACGGTGGGAAGAAGTTAGAGGGTACCTTCATGACGAAGAGTCTAACTAACCGGATCTACTTAAAATCCAAATTGTATACTTGCAAGATGGAGGAGGGCTCATCAATCCGGGAACACATCAACAAGTTTGATAGGATCATATCAGATTTGAAAGACATAGATGTTAAAGTAGGAGACGAGGATCAGCGCTTCTACTACTGTCTCGAAGTCTTATGAGAACTGGTGCAAACACCGAGGTTTGTGGGAGAAAATTTGAAGATGGATGAGACTAGAACGGCACTTCTAGCGGACGATCTTGAAAGATTGCAACTAGTGACATACACCGGCGGTAACAAGGAACAAGCGCAGGATTGTTTGCAAGAGGAAGGAGCAATGAGCGAGGAAAAGGCAAGGGAGGAAAGTCTAGATCTAAATCAAGACCTCTTGCGGAAAAGGATGTTTCAAGTCGCGGTGAAGCTGGGCATTTCAAAGTCGGCCGTCAAATAAGAGAGTAGGTGGAAAGAAGAACAACAACAAGACCGAGAGGAGAGAGGGCAAGGAAAAGCGAGCTACGTTTGAGGAAGGGAGCGATAAGGAATGCTATGTCGTCCGGGTGGCGAGAGATCTCAGGAAGTGGATACTTGATTGGTTGCTCTTACCATATGTGTCCAAATAGGAAGTGGTTTACTACCTCGAGAGGCATTGATGGTGGAAGCTGTATTGATGGGGAATAACCATGCTTGTAAAGCAGTGGGGCTAGGTAATATCAAAATCAAGATGCATGATGGAGTGGTTCGAACCTTGCGGATGTGAGGCATGTTCCCGACTTGCGGAAGAATCTTATCTCGGTTGGTGCTTTGGACTCCGGTGGTTGCGGGATTGTGGCGGAAAGCGGAGTGAAGAAGGTTGTTCGTGGTTCCTTAGTAGTGATGAAGGGTGTTCGTCCACGGTAATCTATATACTCTCTCTCGTACGACGGTGACGGAGATGCCGTTGGAACCGGGAAGTGGTGGAGACCCATGTGAGCACACACGGTTATGGCATAGGCGGCTTGGGCATATGTCGAGAAGGGTCTAGTTCTCGCTTGGTAAAGAGGGTCTGAAGAATCTAAAGGAACCCAAAGATGGATTTTTGCGAGGATTGTGTGTATGGAAAGTCACACAGGTTCGCCGAGAAGCAAGTCTAAGAGCGAGAGGATACTAGATTATGTGCACACGGACGTTTGGGGTCGGCTCGAGACAACTTCAAGGGTGGTTCCGTATTATGTCTCTTTATAGATGATTATTCTAGGTATGCTTGGATTTACTACGAAGCATAAGAATGAGGTGTTCGAGACATTCTAGAAGTGGAGAACAATGGTTGAGAACAGACAGAAAGAAATTGAAGACCCGAGATCCGATAACTACGAGTATACGATGGTGCTTTCAAGGAGTTCTGTGATCGAGGAGAATTGTTCGACACCGATGACAGTCTACACCACGAGCGGTGATAAAAAAATACAAAACAATTCAACAGTATAGTAGATGTGATATCCCACATTTGAAATTTACGAAATAATTAAAGAGTTTAAGAGTGGGTCAATGGATTCTACTGTAATGAT